>OZ020542.1:13444547-13510939 GCA_963971435.1 Lasius platythorax | reverse complement strand
CGTTGTTTTTACATTTTTCATTTTTTTTAATAAAAAAATGAAAAATGTAAAAACAAAACAATGTAAGAAAACAATCAAAGTACATCAAAATGGATTACACGCCAGCCGAATATTGTGACATGCTCATAATTTATGGTGAATGTCAGCAAAATGCTAACCGTGCCGCGCATGAGTACAACGTCCGTTAACGTCCAGAACGAAGAAGAATTAATTATAACATAATTTTGCGATTGATGCATCGCGTACGAGAAACAGGCAATGTAGTGCCCAACAGACAAGTCAATGCCGTCGTTGAACGTCGCGCTCGTACGGTACAGATTGAAGAAATGGTTTTACAAATCATTGACGATACACCGAGTATCAGTATACGTAAATTAAGTCGAGAGCACGGGATATCAAAAAGCACCGTACAAGGGAATATTGAAAGAAAATCGGTTTCACGCGTATCATTTTACAAAAGTCCACAACTTGTTGCCCAGAGACTTTGAACCGAGAGTAAGATTCTGTACGTGGTTGTTGAATGAGGAAGAAAATCATCCCGGATTTGTAAATAACATATTATTTACTGATGAATCGTGCTTTACGCGCGATGGTATTTTCAACACCCACAATACACATCTCTGGGCGAACGAAAATCCGCACGCATTCCATGTAAAAAGTTACCAACATCGGTTCAATATCAATTTATGGGCTGGTATAGTAAACAATTCAATAGTAAGTTTTATATGATTTTATACAAAATTTTACAGTTTTGTGTAATGTAAATTTCATTTCTCATCTAATAATTTCAGATTGGTCCGTTTGAAATGCCCGCGAGACTCACGGGACGTATTTACACGGATTTTTTAGAAACAGATTTAGTGGAATTATTGGAAAACGTACCATTAAATGTGAGATAGCAAATGTTCTTCCAACATGACGGAGCGCCATCTCATGCGTCTTTACAAGCGCGTCTCATCTTGGATGCGAGTTATCCGAATAAATGGATAGGCCGTGGAGGTCCGATACATTGGCCAGCCAGATCTCCGGACTTGACTCCATTGGATTTTTTTCTTTGGGGCACTGTAAAAGAATATGTGTATCAAGAGCAAATTAATAGTCGCGAGGAGTTGGAAGGAAAAATGATCGAGGCATTTGCGACTATAACAGAAGAAATGTTGCTTAACGCGCAGCAAAGTTTGATTCGGCGTGCGCGATTATGTATTCAATGCGGCGGTGGACACTTCGAACATTTTTCCTATAGTATGTAATATTAATTTTAAAACTTGTACACACACGCACACACACACAATTTCTAAAATTTTACTTTTAAAACTTTTAATTTTTTTAAGCGTAATTACTGCGTTTTCTTTTTTGCAGTTGACGTTAAATTAGTACGGTTCAAGAATTCCTGATTCAATTAACATTATAGTAGTAGTCGATGCATCGTTCACTGTTTGCAAAACGTTTTTCGTTCTGCATCATACAAGTAATAATATTACAATATGAATGTTGTATTCATTTATACAAATTATCTATTAAATTTGTATTTATTGTCAATAAATGAAATAATTGAAACTAATAAAAAAATAATTTGTTATAACTAAAATAACATGTTAGTATTTTCTTTTCTTATCGATTTTCTTTCTTATCGACTTTTACCTTTTTATCGACAATTTATTCTTCTGACCTTCAATTTATTGATTTTCTCTAACCGCATGCTATTTGTCCGCGGCGGCTTTGCATATGAACGTTTTGACAGTTCGACGCGCATCGCGTTTTCGTACAAAAATTTAGAAACTATTATCGTCTCGATATTCGTCGGTCTTGCAAATAGTGTACAAAGTGAATAAAGAATAAAGTGAATAATAATTTCAAATATTTATGACAAATTGAATAAAGTGTTATTGAGGGGCCTTTCGACGTGTCATGTCCCTGGGCGCGCGAAATTGCGACAAGCTGATTGGTGAACTTTAAACCCTTCCCGTTTAAAAACTATTGTACCCTCGACATTTTGCCATAAGGATTTCGTCTCCAAATGACCTCAAGAATCTACCATTAACAGGTTATACGGTAGGTCTGGGACACCCTGTATACTGTAATAAAAAATATACAATAATACATATACACATACGCACATATTATTTATTATATTTATTGTTATTATTTATTGAATTCTTACAGGTTTGATGAAAAATTAGAAATTTATTCCATGTTCAGCGACGATAATGAAGAAGTGACGATGAAAGACATAATTTCTACGGCAGCGGCGCGCGGATGTGTCGAACGATGGCTCATTCAAGTATAAGTTTGTAATTTTATTCGAACTATTGCACAATAAAATGTGCATTGAAACGCTTATTCAGAAAAAGTTTGGGAACATTAATAAGATAAAAAAACAAAAAATTTTAAAATATTTAAAATTTATGTTGTGTAAGTAATACTAATTGTAATATTATAAATAGTAAAAAAGTAAAACATAAAAAAAATTTAAATTCCTCGAGTCGATAAAAGCCAAACGCAGATGATAATGCATCAGTTTTATAGAAAATTAAGTTCTCTCTTTGAAACTAAATGATTGTTCATAATCAATTTTTTTGGTGTATTACCACAAATTCTTTTTGGTGTAATACCAACTTAATTAAAATGATTTCATTTCAAGATTCAATTTTTAAAAACTCCCTGTACAAACCTCTAAACAAGCGTAGGCTAGAAAAAAATGCGCAGTTGCTAAATTGAGAATCGAATTCGAATCTTTCATTTGTGTTTGCGGTCCACTGCTCTTGATACTGAGTTATTGCAATCTCACATTATGATACTCTTCTCATTTTGTCTACATATATTAATAATAACGCCATCTTTTCAACTAGCGTAAATTCAACAAAATAAAGAATTGATATACATAGCTCTCTAATGTAAAAATCACATTTAAATTCTCCGAGCCAATAAGAGCCACAGAGAATTTAGCCGTTGCGATATTTTTCTAACAATATTTTTTTAACCAATGTTTTATTACGAAAGTTTAGGGGGTTTATTAAAAATGAATCTTGAAGTGAGATATTTGATTACTTGGTATCGCACCATAAAAAGTTTTTGTCCTGTGCATAACTATTTAGTTTCAAAGAGAAATTAATATTATATGAAACTTACGTATTATCATACGCATTTGACTCACCCAAATTGTGATTTTTACATTAGAGCCATATCAGTTCTTTACTTTGACAAGAAAAGAATAAAACATACTCAATATAAATTTAAATTTTCTATATACAGTGTCCTATGTGCAATATGTTTATGTGCAAAAGTTGATAATCTTGAGTTTTAACTAAGGTCATGTTTCAAGGTCATTTGAAAGTCAACCTAGTTTTTTTAAATAAAACTATCCTAATTTTTGAAAAATAATTAATAATTTTACTTTATAATTTTAATTTATAATTAATAATTTTAAACTAAATAATTTTTTTTATATAAATCGATTCCTCGTAACATTCAGCAAAGTTATAAGGGTAGAATGGCCAAAAATTGAATATTTTACGAGATATTTTATACTTTAATTTGACATCATTTTACATAAACTATAAAATATTTCGTATATTTATTTTTTATGATCTTATCTTAATACTATTTAGTTGTTTAAATAAAAATATGTAATTTGTAACTACAAAATATGTAATTTGTAACTATAAGTAGCTACAAAAGAGACCTTCCACTGTTACGCAGTTACTAGGCGCGCAGCGAAGCGATGGGAGGGGCGCTCTGCAAATGACAACGGCTACATATGTACATACATACAAGCGGCGCATAACGCTGGATCCCCATGCAGCGGGGAAAGGACTTAAAAAGACGAACATTTTCACACCTCGAACGTTTTTTTAGGATTTTCCAAATGGGAGTAACGATTTTTTGAAAATTGGCCCTTTTTGAACTTTGACCGTAAATAACTCCCGAACGAGTCAACGTATCAACCTCCGGTTTACGCCAAAAATTTTCTCTTTTTATGTCCTTTCAAACAATATATACAATATGGGGGTTCCATTTGAAATTTTTTAGTCCCCCTGGGGCACCCCCTTGAGGGGACAATCTCCTCAACCCTCTCAAAAGAATAGCCCCTCGAAATGATCGAACACGGTTTTTTATAATTTTGAGCCGTTTCCGAAATATAGGGGGTAGGTCAGACTTTATAGACAACCTGTATATTAAATGTTTTTTTTACAACCTTCTTGCATTATATATTAATTATTTTTTTACAGTCTTTTGATATAACTTTTAATTAATTATTTTTTAACTTAGTTTAATGAAATATTTACTAAAATGTATTTTTTATTTAGAAAAAGAATTAGATTTTTTATTTTTGAAAAACAATATATTTTAATTAATAAATAGTATTAAATATTTTATACAATTTTAAATGTATAAAATTACATTATTTAAATGTATAAAATAATGTATTCAATGTAATATAAATATTTACTTACAACTAGATATTTTTGCTTAAATAAGATAAACAATTACTTCTATCAAAAACAAAAGAAGTTTTAAAAAAATATAAAGATGTAAAATATTTATTTAATTTAAAAGAACTTCTCTTATATAGTGTTTATTTTGTCACATAAAGTGTTAAATATCTTATATATAGTAATTATCTTATTATAGTAATTTTTGATAATTTTTTAGCTTAACATTTTTTTATACGCAGGGTGGGTGAAAAGAATCGTTTAATGTGATCTTATTTTTTTACACATATGTAACACAATAACGACACACAAACGTATACTGACCATATGTACATTTGTCTGTTGTTGGCTTAAAATAATGTATGGTCTTTCCACCCATGGGGTATCACCACGTTAGGTTTTTTAAAATAGACCTTCGCTTAGAGCTCTATTATACCACATTATTAAATATTATATTGTACCTGAAGATAAGAAGGATAAATGAGAAAAATGTAGGGTATAAATAATTAATTCGGGAATTATTTATTTTTATTTATTTTTATTTTTTTAATATTTGATATAAAAATTTTTTATGATAATAGAGCCACTGCAGCCCCACATAACTCATCGGCCTCTGCCTCGGCCGCCTCTATTGGCCTGGCCGCCTCTAACGCTCCATCCTTTGCCGCCTCACTGATTATACCAGCGAGCACGCGACCGGCCACCTCCTTTTTTTTTCTTTGTCTGAAAAATAAACGTATACATCGATAAATAATAAATAAATTAAAATGATCATGCATATAAATTAATAAGTTTATAATAAAAAATAAAAAATAAGTAATTTACCATTTTTATAAGTAATTTACCATTTTATTTTGCGGCTGCTGCTGCGGCTGCAGGATGTCTAGTCAAATCGAGCAGTAAAATTCCCTGATTTTTCCAGGTTTTCCAGACTAGAAATCTCAATTTTCCATGACCATTTTCTAACGAATATCTATGTCCACGGGGGCATTAATCCGTAACTCAAAAGTTAATAGAAAAATGAGTTTTCGGTGAAATACAGATAAAATAAATTATAATACTCCAGGACGGAAGAAAACATTGTTTTATTGGCGAGGAGTGTTAATTCTCGGAATTACAACACATCACATCATTCTATTATCAAAATAAACTTTAACATTAGGGTTTTTGAACACTTATAATTTGTTTAAAATCTTTTATAATTTTTATATAAACTCTCTCGTTTAAACACTTTATGATTATAACTTAAAATAGTAGTATATTCTTCAGTCGAAAAATGGTATGTTATATTACACGGTACTCGTATCATATACCAATTGAATGGCTTGGGGCTAAACAGTGACAAGCCACATTTTTTTCATGTTCGAGATTTTTCGTGTATATCAATATTATATTAAAAATATGATAATAATATATATGAAAAATCTCGAATATGGAAAAAATGTGGCTTGTCATTATCTAGCCCCAAGCCCTTCAATTCTACTAATATATGTCAACTGGCGGACTAGTAAAGAGAATCGTATCTTATGTAAATTACATAATAGTAAGCAGACTGTATTTTTCACAGTTAGTTATTTTTCACTGTAGTTATCACAAAGCATCTGATAGTTGATGTATCCTTACTTTACTTTAGTTACTAATGACTACTTTACTACATTCCCAGGTAGCAAGATATGTCATTTTGACGTCAAATACACTTGACGTATTTTGCTACCTGAGTTAGTAATGAGAGACCGTATAGTTTCTATCCGTATTAACATTACGGTATAAGCTGATTAGTAATGGAATCAGTTTCTGTGCCACTTTGATTTTATCGTCGATTCTCGCAGTTTCTTTAACTGCATCGTTAAAGAAACTGCGAAAAGGATCTGTCTCTTTCTTGCCTCGAATTCTCGTAAAACCCTCGCCGCTCGTTTTCGTCTACCTCGCATCTTCTCTGCATCTCTCTTTTCTCGATTTTCCCGCGCGAGCTCCTCTTTGTACCACATATGCGCATTACGAGCTGCATGTATCAAATCTTTCGTTACGATGAAATTTTCAAGTCTTCCCTTGGCATTGACTGTATCATAGGTGGTTCTTTGAGCGATCAACGACTTTTCTTTTTGATTGTCGACGAGACATTCCTTATTTACGGAAAAACCTCGTTCTATGGCAGCGTTCCCGTGAGAAAGAATCATGATGCTTTTCATGAAACTCCACAAATTTTCGTAATCTTTCTTACCGCAACTTGTGATAAGATCGACCCAGAAATGATCCAAACGAATCTCGGATCGCTTGAAAGTTTGAAACTTCTCTTGAACAACGGGGATACCAATGAGATGTCTGTACTCGCGGTCGATTTTATCAACTGTTATTTCCGATATCAAATTGTTTTTCACATAAATTCGTAATGTGGAAGACAACTGCTTATAAGCGATTTCTCCTCGACTTGCTATGGCCGGATCCATACAAGAAACGGATTTCGTTAGAGGGAATTTGAGAGGAGAGCGAACCATAATCTTGTCTACAAAGATTTGAAGACATATGCGTACTTGGTCTTTAAATTACAGTATTTCGAGATCCGAAACACTTTTTTTGTGCTTGAGTGCAGCTTCAGTCGCATATCCAACTTTTATGTATTTCGTTGTTACCAAATTATCCTTCTTAGTAACGTCAATTTTGAAAAGATCCGTTTCCTTCAGGACAGCGTCTTTTACAAATCTCCCCATGAGAGATCTCACAAGTGCATAAATTGCATCGTGAAGAAACGGCGTCAACGGATGATCGGATTGAAATTCGGACATGAACGGCTGTACATCGCTCGCGAGGGATTGAAAAAAGGTTAACTTTGGAACAAGCAATGTGTCACCTAACGCGGTCGAAACCGTTTCAAAACTGGCGCATTTTGGAATCTGTTTTTCTTTGGTAACTTTTACCACGTATTTACGGACATTCGGTAGAATGGCACGAGTTCGTTCAGCAATAGCGATATTTTCCAACCACCGAATTCCACAAAATTTCAAAGGAAAATCTGCAGAACCAGAAGCGCTGATATAATCTGCTTTTCGAGCTGATACGTTTTTGAACAGGCTGTGAAGAGCCCGAAGAAATTCAATTATGTTCCATTTCGTTGCATTTATGCCTGCTTTAAACGCGCAGTGCATAGTATGCAGTCCGCAACTGCCTAAATCAAGCAGCTTTTTGTTTTCTGAATCGGAAGATAAATCGAGTTTCAGATCTCTCAAAAACTTAAAGTTGACGTTTGGCCCGTCCATCGAAATTTGTGTCATCTTCTTAAGCATGTCCGGTGGTACACAGCGTTTGAATGTCTCGAGTAAATCGATTGCCGTTGTGTGTCTGAGAAATGTTGGTCATATATCTCGTCGAAGTTTCATTTTTCTCGTCGTCCCAGAACCGGACCACAATGTCCATTTGTTCCTTTTGGCATATTTTATTTAAGCTTTCATCGAACAATATGACTAGTTCATTACTTTTTTGGATTAACAGGTAAAGTTCTTTTTGAAAGTGTTTTGTTATCCCATACGTCGTGATTGTGTACGACGCTTTGTCTTTACACAACTTCATCCGTTTTACGATTTCGCTATCAGGAGATACAGTTTTCATTAGCGAGACACTACTTTCCACGTCTCTTAAAGAGTTGTGACGCATCACTGCGTTCAGCCACCACATTATCTCCGCCTTTGATGTTTCATCCGTCAGTACGAAATTTTTGATTTTCGTCGTAAATACGTCTTAAAAGACAAAATCATATGTGAATGTGTGTGCATTATTGAAACGCGAGCAACATGCAACCGTAATGGAGGGGATAACGCACATAAGCGAAAACCGCGTACATGTGAGCTCGACGCTTCGGCTACCTTCGGATAGAAGAGAACAGATATACTGTTTCTGTCTCTTTCCTACCGAGCCGGCAACGAAGACGGCGGGCAATGTTGCTCGCTTCTTGATATGCGTGACAACGTTAAATGTTTTTTTACAGTCTTCTGATATAACTTTTAACCAAATATTTTTTAATCTAGTTTATTGAAATATTTATTAAAACGTACTTTTTATTTAGAAAAAATTAGATTTTTTATTTGAAAAGAAACAATATATATTAATAAATATAATTAAATATTTTATAAAAGTATGATTTAAATGTATAAAATTATGTATTTAATGTAATATAAATATTTATTAGTTGACAATTTGTCTTTCATTTTGCAGTTTTTGCACTATCTGCTCGTTGAGTTCGATTACTTTTAAGGCTTGAATTTAACAGTTCTTTGGGTCTCTTTTTCGACTTGAAAAATAACCCCAAGGTCAAATCTGAATTTTTTATGGAAAGGACTTAAAAAGACGAACATTTTCACACCTTGAACATTTTTTGGGGATTTTCCAAATGGGAGTAACGATTTTTTGAAAATTGGTCCTTTTCGAACTTTTACCGTAAATAATTCCCGAACGGATCAACGTATCAACCTCCGGTTTGCGCCAAAAATTTTCTTTTTTTATGCCCTCTTAAACGATATACTACAATATAGGGGGTTCCATTTGAAATTTTTAAGTTGTGATCCCTTGGGTCACCCCCTTGGAGGGACAACTCCCCAAACTTTCTTAAAAGAGTAGCCCCTCAAAATGATCAAACACGTATTTCGTGGTTTTTTATAATTTTGAGGCGTTTCCGAAATATGGGGGGTGGTAACAGACTTTATAGAAACCCTGTATTGTATATATTATCAATTCATTATATTATAATAAAATATGCATGATGGAGAAAAAATTAAATTACTTCGACGTATAATTTAAGAATAAAATTAACAATGTTTGCTTTAGTAGGAAAAGCTTGTGTTTTTATAAATACAGACAAGCTTATATAAATATACACTTATTGCCTATAAAAATATTATAGTTATTCTTGTATTGTACGTCAAAATAAAGTATTTTATTTGTATGCTGCCATATATGTTTTGATAACATAAATTGATAAAAGATCAAACTTTCTTTTCGATTTGCAAATTAATAAATAGCTGGCAATTGTGATTAATTGTCAAAGGATCATTTTTGCTGCAAATATAGAGAACATACAGAGGCAATTCCACATCAAATCTGACAAGAAATGATTTCGTATTTTTTAAATTGAACGAAACTTTTTTCATGTGAAATATACATAAAATAAGGAAATACGTATTTTTTTATTTGTCCGATATTTTTTTTGCAGAAGTTACAAACAACAAAATTTTCGTGAAAAATGAAGAAGTTGTCAATTTTAAGAATTAATATCTCTGATTATATTTATCGTAGAGATATTTTTAAAAATGCATTTTAAAGCTAAGGAGACAATCTTTTAATAAAAATAATTCAAGTTACAAAAAATTGCTAATTCCAATTGTTATAAATAATTTAAATCTTTAATAATTTCTTCATTAAAAAGCACCCTTTTTAAAATTTTTGAAATAATGCTATTTCATTCTCCACTTTATTCTGAAAGTGTACATATTTTTATTTTATTTTTATTTTATTTAAAATGTAATATTCATAACAAAAATATGATTTGTATCATGTTGATTACATTCAACATTATAAATTATGGTATATCATACTGTACATTCTTCCTAAAAAGATTTCCAAAGAAATCGACGCTACTTGATCGAGTCAGTGACGCGAGCACGACTCGGCGTCTCATTTATTAAAAATATATAAAAAATAGAGTCTATTGATTCTCCATAAAATAAAAAATATGTACACTTTTATAATAAGGTGGAGAATGAAATAGGATTATTTTAAAAAATATACTTTTAAAAAGTGTACTTTTTGATGAAAAAAATTATTAAACATTTGAATTATTTATAACAATTGGAATTAGCAATTTCTTGTGAGTTAAACTATTTTCATAAAAAAGGTTGTCTCCTTTGCTTTAAAATATATTTTTTAAAATATTTTTACGATAAATATAACCAGAGTTATTAATTTTTAAAGTTGACAACTTCTTTATTTTTCACGAAAATTTTGTTGTTTATAACTTCTGCAAAAAATATTTCGGACAAATATAAAAATACTTTTCCTTTTATTTTATGTATATTTCACGTGAAAAAAGTTTCATTCGATTTAAAAAATACGAGGTCAAAGAAGGTCGATTTTTGTCCGATTTGACGTGGAATTGCTTACATATAGATTGTATTTATAGGTGTATTTATACAAAAAAAAATGATAAAATAAAAAGCTAGTTGCGTTTTTAATGTATACTATAAAATTAATATGCATACACGAAAAAAAAATTAATTTATTTTAATAATTTATTTATTTATTTACGCAAGAGAGGGAAGACAAGAAAGAATTAAAGGGACGTGAGCGAATGAAAGTGTCATGAGAGAATGGAGACACGAGTGATGTGTGAGCAGCATGTGAAAAAGAAAAAATGCAGTACAAGGAATTAGCGAGATAGCGTCGTGTAAGTGCGTAGGCTTCTCACCGTAAGGACTCGGGTTCTAAATCCGAATAGACCTTATAGCTTTTTTCGCAAATGTGCGATAAAATCTATTGTGATACTCGAGAGTCCAGAGAAAAGATAACCTCAACATCTAACTTGTAAACTATAATCGGAGAGGCGAAATAAATGTTTTAGTTGCATTTTCACGGTAATACTGTCGGTAACATCGACAATTTTAGTTACGTTAAGATGAGGGCGCTAACCCGTCGGAGTTCGGCCGTCAGTTTAGGATCCCCTTAAATAAGATAAACAATTACTTATATCAAAAACACACAAAGGAGTTTTTAAAAAAATATAAAAAATGTAAAATATTTATTTAATTTAAAAAAACTTTTCTCTCAGTGTATATTTTTTCACATTTACAAATATTTGTAAATTATTACAAGAAATAGGAAGTTTTTAATCAAAAACTCGAACGCGTAATAAACGAATGAAGGAAATGAAATTGCCATCTTAGCGTCAATTGTACTCAATTCGACCATCAGTACACGACAACTCTAACGTGCATTCTCTGAATTCTTAATAAAATAAATTTTATCCTTATCATTTATCATTCCATCAGAAACTAATATGGAAATTCAATAATTTTGCCAAACGTGTAAAATTTATCAGTAGGATTCCAGCAATTACAAAACAACAATGTTTTTTCGATAATGTTTTATTTATTGATGAAGCTAGTTCTACAAATAATAAATAAATAAATTTAAGAAACCTACATTATTGATCTGATAAAAACCCTCATTGACTTTGCCAAATCGACCATCAAAGAAAATAGAGAGTAAACGTCTGATGTGGTATAATTAATTTTATTATTGGGCCATATTTTATTGAAGAGACCTTAAACGGACACAAATATGTAGATTTTTGTCTAATATTTTACCTCTTCTTTTGAAAGATTTGTCGTTAGAAACGAGAAGAATAACGTGGTATCAATATGACGATTGTCCAGCACATTATGTTGATGTGCAAAGCAAAAACTGAATCTAAATTTCGAAAATCGTTGGATTGAAGATAGTGGTCCTATTAACTGGCTAAATCTAACACCTTTGGATTTTTTTGTAGAATGCAATAAAAGAAATATTTTTTTCGAAAAATACCAACAACGAAAAGGAACATAAAAGAACGTATTATTACAGTGTGTGCGGAATTATTATTTGTCGAGATGCTTGTATGTATCAATCATTCATTAATAATACGTTTCCAAAAATTCATCGGTATAGGTGGTTAGCAATTTAAACATCTTCTAAAATAGATAGTTAATAAACGATATTACTGTTTCTTTCTTTGTAAAGTCCATGTAAAAATAAATTATAAAATATCTCATAAACTATTGACTTTTTAAAAATTTTCTCTTAATACTTTTATGCGTGATAAGAGACTAATGAGGAGAATTGATTTACGGAAGAAAAAAATATATGATCCTATTTGAAGAAATGGAGGTAATGTTAAACTGTCATAAAAAAACGCATGCTAAGAAAATCTGTTATGACCAACGCTCGTGAGCGGGTAGAGCGCAGTAAACTGAAAAGAAAAGTCCTTTACTATTTTGCTAAATTCGCAATAGTTATTGCGTTATTAATTAAAATATCTGAGCGCGTGGAAAGCGGTAGGCCGGAATCAGTAGGCATGTACGATGGCTTACTTTTTTACGTCTCTTAACAATGGAAGCATCATCTAAGCGAGAGGTGGAGTCACGCAGCGAGCGACGAGCGACGCGTGATATTTGTTGCTAAGAGATATAAACAAATAAGCCATACCTTACATGTCTACCGATTCCGGCCTACCGTTTCCCACGCGCTCATTAGCTCAGATATTTTAATTAATAACTCAATAACTATTGCGAATTTAACAAAATGGTACAGGACTTTTGTTTTCAGTTTATTGTGTTCTACCTGCTCACGAGCGTTGGTCCGTTTGATACCGGACACCCTGTATATATATACAGGGTGTTTCTTAAACATATGTCAAAAATTCAAGGGGTGATTCCTTGGGTTATTTTATGAAAATTTATACCTCTGATAATTTTTCGAAAATCGTTTTGTTTCGAAGATGCAGGGCGATAAAAATTTACAAGAAACACAATATTTTTATTACATAAAGATTACATGTAAAGCTTATTAATCTACATACTGTTCACAAGAACTGTTAAAAATGACTACCACCAGCTTTAGGATACATGAATCCAATTTTCTCCTCATTGATTGGAACTCGTTGGAATACCCCAGGAGCGATTTTCGAAAAATCATCAGAGGTATAAATTTTCATAAAATGACCCAAGGAATCACCCCTTGAATTTTTGACATATGTTTAAGAAACACCCTGTATATACGAGGGCCGTCCGGAAAATATCCGACCTATATCCGAACAAAAAATTTTGTACAAATTCATTGCTCGAGGCGCTCGGTCATTGTAGAGAAATTAGAAATGCGACGCTCACTGCCCGTCGTCACGTACACAACTGCGTACCGTTGTCGACTGAAGGGCTGCAGGGCCGTGCCGCTTGCCAGAGACACTCACAAAAGTCCCCCCTAAATGGAGAATCGTTTTTTACAATAGTACACCCAGGTACAATGATATTGACGTAGGTCGGATACTTTCCGGACGGCCCTCGTATATGTATATATACATATATACAGTATATATACAGGGTGTCCCAGTAACTCTGTTACAAGACAATATCTCCGTTACCGTTAATGATACGCGGAAATACCCAAGGAATAAATTGTTTGGTTCAGAGGGACACATATTATAAAAAGTATCATTTTTTTCTCAAGGTTATATTTTTGGAGATTTTTAGGTCATCGATATTTTTTTAAACGAGACTGTATATTTCTATCATTATAGCGTAATAGCTGAGGTCGAGACGAATCCAACGACCTATAATACAATGACTCTCATGTGACCTTGAGTACGAAAAAATCAGAAATTCAGGGGAATGGATGTGAATAATGAAATAAGTACAACAGAAAAATTAGTAAAGGAAAATTTATTGTAATAAGTGTTCAAAATTATTTCCATTTACTTCTAAACATTTGTTAATTCGATTATGAAGAGAGCGTCGCACTTCTGCGAGCATTTGGGGTGTTACATCAGCACAAGCTTGTCGGATCCTTTCTTTCATGTCGTCAGGTGTCGTAGGTTTCGTCGAAAAAACTTTCTGTTTGATAAAGCCCCATAGAAAAAAATCTAGGGGAGTAATATCAGGAGAACGTGGCGGCCAATGAGTCAGACTTCCTCTTCCTATCCATCTGTTTGGATATAAAATATTCAGTGCATTGCGAGAAGGACGAGCGTAATGTGGCGGTGCACCGTCTTGTTGAAACCACATAATCAGACGTAAGGCTAGAGGAATATCTTCTAATAATAACGGAAGTTTATTAAGCAAGAAGTTTGTGTACGTATTGCCATTAAGAGTTGTATCAAAAAAATGTGGTCCAATAAGGTAATCACCCAAAATACCACACCATACATTCAACGACCAACGGTGTTGATACTGCACAGTTTGTATCCACCTAGGATTTACTGAAGACCAGAAATGCATATTGTGTCGATTCACAGCTCCAATATTACTAAATGTAGCTTCGTCTGAAAAAAGTATTTTTGACAGGAATGTATCATCCTGAGCTAATTTTTCTTGCATCCAATTACAAAAATTCACTCTCTGGATAAAATCATTTCCAGTCAATTCTTGATGTAAAGAAATGTGATATGGATGCATCCTATTATTACGTAAAATCCTTGAAACAGAAGATTTACTGATACCACTATCTCTACTTATTTGTCTAGTAGACAGGTGTGGATTTACTGCAACTGCTGCCAAAACATTGATAGCATTATTATTATTTGTTGTAGGACGTATTCGTTCTTGTAGTGGCAGTTGGAAAGAATTGTGTCGTCGAAGACGATCCTTCATACGCTTAAATGCCATGTGCGATTTCGTTGGTCTTTCTGGGTATCTGACTGCATAGAGCTCACTAGCACGTCTGTAGTTTCCTTGGCACTCACCTAATACTAACAACATATCTACGGAATCGTTAACTGCGGCCATTCTTACTTAAAATTTCCTCGATGTGAATCTACGAAATACCGAAGACTGACTAGCAACAACTTTATTTATCGCACCTCTGAGCATTACTCTTGTGACCTTCATAATTCGGTATCAACAATCGTTCGGTATCAACAACCGTTTTTGCAGCTTGTGCTGATGTAACACCCCAAATGCTCGCAGAAGTGCGACGCTCTCTTCATAATCGAATTAACATATGTTTAGAAGTAAATGGAAATAATTTTGAACACTTATTACAATAAATTTTCCTTTACTAATTTTTCTATTGTACTTATTTCATTATTCGCATCCATTCCCCAGAATTTCTGATTTTTTTGTACTCAAGGTCACATGAGAGTCATTGTATTATAGGTCGTTGGATTCGTCTCGACCTCAGCTATCACGCTATAATGATAGAAATATACAGTCTCGTTTAAAAAAATATCGATGACCTAAAAATCTCCAAAAATATAACCTTGATAAAAAAATGATACCCTTTATAATATGTGTTCCTCCGAACCAAACAATTTATTCCTTGAGTATTTCCGCGTATCATTAACGGTAACGGAGATATTGTCTTGTAACAGAGTTACTGGGACACCCTGTATATACAGGGTGTCCGGAGTCAATTGCATCACCCGTCGTGTGCTGATAGAGCAGGTTAAACCGAGTAAGAAAGTCCTCTACCGTTTTGCGATCTTTGCAATAATTAATGAGAAATAAATTAAACAAGATCGGCCAATACGCGCGAGTTCAAGCGCGCGGCGAGAAGAGACAGCCCACGCGGGGGTCCAGCGTTATGCATTGCTCGTATTTATCCATTGTCCTTTGTAGAGTGCTCCTCCCCGCTTTGTCGCGTGCGTAGCAACCGCGTAAACATTAGGCTTTTATTTTCGCCGCGCGACAAGAATCACGTAAACAGTAGGCGGTCTCTTCTCGCCGCGCGCTTTTACTCGCACGGATTAGCCGCTCTTTTTTATTTAATTTCTTATTAATTATTGCGAAAATTGCAAAACGGTACAGGACTTTCCTACTCAGTTTAACTGCCTCTACCTGCACACGACGGGTGATGCGGTTGACTCCGGACACCCTGTATATTATATATATATATATATATATATATATATATATATATATATATATATATATGTATAAACTAAGTTTATCTCATTATTTCCTGTTGCACAATTATTCAATTTAACTTCACGATTACATGATTTATATCAATTATATTATATTTACATATTATATTTTTGTTACATCGGCAAAATATAAGGTTTAAACTGGATTTTAAGGTTTTAATATCGAGTGTTAACATAGGTGTTTAAAGAAAAAAATTAGTTTTATTAGTTTTATAATATATTAATAAAACTCAATGCTATAGGTTGAGAAACAGATGATACGATCAGTAAGAGAGGAAATTTATTTAAGTTATTTGGACTATGAGATAAATGAACGAATAACATGGGTGCTTATTTGGCCTGGTATGGTCGTTTTGTGCGTATCGCAAATCTATTGGAGTCTCGAAGTACAAAATTGTTTGGTTGATCATGCACCCTTTGCGATGGAATTACTATACGAGAAACTAAAGGCTCAGATCTTGAAATTGGTCGATATAGTTAGAGGTTTGTAATATTATAACAAACATTACATTGTATTAAATCGCTTGTTTTAAAGAATATGTGAAAATTTTAATTGATTTGCAGGAAAATTGTCCAAGCAAAATCGAACGTCATTGAATGCTCTTATTACCATCGATGTACACGCAATGGACGTCGTTAAGTCTCTTGTTGAAAAACGGGTCATTGACGAAATGGATTTTGAATGGTTAGCACAACTTCGTTGTTACTGGGAGGATGATGTTTACGTCAGAATTATCTATTCAACAATAAAGTATGCTTACGAGTATGTCGGTAACTGTCCACGTCTCGTCATCACGCCTTTGACTGATAGGTATGTTATCTCTAAAATAAGATAAAATATAAGGCGAAATAACAACTGGCCATGATTATTATATATTATTATATAATTAGACTCTGATCTTTAATTAATATAACAAAGAGAAACCTATGAAAACACAGGCATTTTTTAATAATGTTATTATGAGGAATTACAAAGTATCTTGTTTCGTATGTATCATATATTTCTGTTGAAATATAATCTGATTCAAGTCAAATATGCGTGTTTAATAAGAGAAGAAGATGGAGTCTTGACCAGAAATATCATTTTATTTTATTTTAAGACAATTGAATTAACTTCTATCCGTTTATCTTGACGAGCTACATACGTATACAGTCTGTCCGGAGTCAATCGCCTCACCCGTCGTGTAGTAAGTAGAGCGGGTTAAACCGAGTAGGAAAGTCCTCTACCATTTTGCGATCCTCACAATAATTAATGAGAAATTAATTAAACAAGATCGGCCAATCCGCGCGAGTACAAGCGCGCGGTGAGAAGAGACAGCCTAGTATTATGGCCCTTGCACACTGAACGCGATGAGCGATGAGCGGTAAGCGATATCCAAAGAGAGCTCTGCTTTTCCGAACGTCACATTCGTCGCGAGGCTCAGTGCAACGTTGCTCAAAAAGTTTGCCAAGTATCTACTTTCGTCGCTCGCGATGCACGAAAGCTGGCAACAACCAAAGATATACGGAGAAAACCCGATTAGCTAGTGACATATCCTATAAAGTACGTATGTCATAGTAAATTCGAAATAAACCACGATTATTCTGAAGTCATGAATTTCGAAAGTATAGAAAATATAAAAGTAAATTTTTGTTCTTTAAATTAGAATTACTTTTATTATTACAATTATACGTATCATTTTTTATTATTATAGGAATTCTTTTTGTATTTAATTCTGTATTTAATATTTTCTATCAATGCAACGCTTCAATTATCTTTTCGTATTAATAAACACCTTGCATTTAAATAAACAATTTTATTCGATTTTCCGATCGTCGCGTCGCTCATCGCGTTCAATCGTGTCAAATCGCGTTCAGTGTGAATGGAGGAAAATCACAAGCCGTCGCACATGGCTCATCGCGTTCAATGTGCAAGAACCATTACACGGTTACTAGACGCGCGGCGAAAAGGGATAACCTAAGGGGCTGCGCACAATAAAAGGAATAAGGAACAGGGAATAGAGAACAGAGAACAGAGAACAGGGAACAGGGAATAGGGAACAGTTCAATATTAACATATGAAATGTAATTTAGTAACGCAGAATAGAGGAATAGAGGAATAGCGCTAAGGAACAGCGATGAAATTTTATTCTATATTTTATATATCATGTGCATTATGACGCAGTGCATATACTACTAATTATTCTGTCGGTTACTATTCCTTAGCGCTATTCCTCTGTTCCTCTATTCTGCGTTACTAAATAACGTTTCATATGTTAATATTGAACTGTTCCCTGTTCTCTGTTCTCTATTCCCTGTTCCTTATTCTCTTTATTGTGCGCAGCTCTTAATGTTACGCGGTTGCTAGGCGCGCGATGAAACGAAAAGGAGCGCTCTTTTTTTTTTTTTTGCGAGGGCCGGAGAAATGCTTTGCGCAGACCTGACCGCCCGTACGGTCAGGTACTGTGGGGCTCACCACACTGATGAACGTGACGGGCGTACCCACTAAAAACTCCTCCCTTTGGCACCTACCTCGTGCCTTGGAGTCGGGTGGCCGGGTACTGCTTGCGCATGACTTCCAGCCCCACATAAGAAGAAGGAGCGCTCTACAAATAACAAATGGCTACGTATGAACGGCACATAACGCTGGACCCTCGCATGGGGGTCTCTTCTCGCTGCGCACTTATACTAGCGCGGATTGACCGATTTTTTAAAATTAATTTCTCATTAATTATTGTAAACATCGCAAAACAGTATAGGACTTTCCTACTCAGTTTAACCCGCTCTACCTACACACGACGGGTAAGGCGATTATTACCAAACACCCTGTATATGTGATTATTAATTTTAGTCTCTAATTTTGTTCTATAACTCAAAATATGTGAAACTCAATAGATAATGTAAATATATAAATATAGTGTATAAAATTCAAACCACTGCATTATTAGTTCGCATGAAACTGCAATAACTATCAGTTTCGGGGTTACAGCATCAAATCTTTTTCAATCATTATAAATACAAAAATTAAGAAAACACTTCTTACTAACTAGATTTTTGAAATACATATCTTACGTTCATAAGTATGTGTACATTTGTGTGTGTGTGTGTGTGCGCGCGTGCGTGCGTGCGTGCGTGTGTGTGTGTGTGTGTGTGTGGATGTGATGTGTATATGCATTCGTGTGTGCGAATATGTGTATACGTGCGCGTATGTGTATACGTGCGTCCAATATTTGCAGAGCATAAAAATTCGTACGTATTACATGACGATAAAATAAAGTCATATTATATTTATTGAGTACAAAGATTCATAAATCATTTATAATATTTATATAGTTCTCTGTTAGTTGTTTATTTAAACTCTGTTGATTGTTTCAATAACACTATTGATGCAGAATTTTCATAATTTTATGAAGTAATAAATATGGAGTGATAAATTATAAAATTCACACGGCATAAAATTTTTAATATTTATAATAACTATTTATTTTTGATCATTTACAACCTTACATTATATCAAAAATACATTTTTAAAAAGATAAAATGTAAATATATAATTCAATATAATTGTAAACAATTTTTCTTTCTTCTTTTTTATTTACATTTACAGCATTTAAAAATCTTAATAAAGTTTTTCTGAAACTTTTTTAAGTTTTTTTAATTCAAAATTAATTATTATTATTATTATCAAAATTATTACACATTTTATATTAATCGCGATATTGCTATCAAAATTATATCGCTTTTTTATAAAATATTTTAATATAAAATAACATTTAGAAACCTAAATTTTGAGTGTATTGATCTTGTATTAATATTTTTAAAAAATAACGGAAATTGTAACGATATTATAACTCATTACTATTTAAATAACGGTAACGCTAACGAGTTATTTTTCAGAAAAAGGATAACAGTAATAAATTACTATAAAATAACTTTCCCAATCCTGATAACTATATATTATTATTTATTTCAATATTATTACTAGAGATGTATATAAAGAATTTTTGATATTTTACAATTTGGCAATCTTTTTCAATTTTTTGTTATTTCTTTAAATAAGATATTAAATACTTTTATTTATATAGTTTGATAGCCAACATGCTTATGTTGATATACACGTATATTAGGTACTTTGCATTGATAGAAAGAAAGTTTAAAGTTATATTTTAGAAATTATCTACTAAAGATATTTAAAATTTTCCTATTCTTAAAATTAATTTTTTTCAAAACAGAACGTTATATTAAAAGTATTATTGTTTATTTTTAATTTATTTTCTTATGTATATTCATTACTTTCTCTAATACCACTATATAATAAAACCAACTATAATAAATTCTATATAAATGACAAAAGTTCGCTTTAAGTCGCAAAAATAATAGAAGAAAATTGTCTTTAAATAATCATAAAATAAAAATATAAATGGAAAAAACACAAACACAAAAAAATACAAAACACGGACATTGATACTAATTTGAGTTGTTGTCGAGCGAATCAAAAGATGCTATCGCACGTTGATCGGTGCGTACTCTTTGCATCTGAATGGCTCACCTGAGGGTCCGGCAGGAACCGGCAAAACAGAAACAACCAAGGACTTGAGTCGAATTATCGCCGTGCAGTGTATAGTATTCAACTGTTCTGAAGGTCTCGATTATAAGAACATGGGCAAGTTCTTCAAGGGTTTGGTGAGCTGTGGTGCGTGGTCTTGCTTCGATGAGTTTAATCGTATTGAATTGGAGGTGCTATCAGTCGTGGCTCAACAAATTTTATGCATAGTGCAGGTAACAAATAGGATATTTAAGATTACTCTGACCTTTGAATAAACGAAATAAAAAGTGCCTGTATATGTGTAATATATGGAAAAAAGTAATGAAATAATCCGATTACAATGAGGTAAATAAATGGCAATACAAGCCAAGCACAGTAATTAGGGCGCATAAATAATTCATTGCAACTATAAAGCATAGCAATTTATTGCAACTAATAACAGTAGCGTACGTTTCGGTCATTTTTTTGGTCCATCTTCAGCGCAACATACGGTAAATATTATAAACCATAAATTAAATTACATACATACATAAATTCATAATTAACGGATAAAAATGATAATTAGTTGATAGGATAATCGGATTAACGTAATTCGGATTCAGATCTCTTACGTCATCCATGTAGTGTAAAGGTATAAGGTGCAGATCCATATAAATCACAAGTATCGTCTAAGTGTATTGCATTCTGGTGGGCCAGAAGGCATGTGCCGGATGAAATAAATGGGGCTTCGATTGATTATCATATCTGGAGCGCGTAAATTTAACGATGCCTGTAATAAGATCCGCCGGATATAATACTTGATTAGACTAACATGAGAGATCGTAACGGTATTATAATTGATCAAGTTATGACTTACGTATCGATGCAAACTACTAATTGTAAGACGAACACACATGAAACAAAACTTGACATTTTTACAATAAATAAAACTTGATAGACACCTTTACAATACATGAACGCAATGACAAATTGCGTATTGTTGCGTATTGTTTGCGTATTGTGAAGTCTATCAAGTTTTATTTAATGTGCATTCGTCTCAACAGTTTGCATCAATCCGTAAGTCATAACTTGATCAATTATAATACTATTACAATCTCTCATGTCAGTCTAATGAAGTGTTATCCGGCGGGTCTTATTACAGGCATCGTTAAAATTTATGCGTTTCAGATATGATAATCAATCGAAGCCCCATTTTATCCACATGCCTTCTGGCCTACCAACCAGGATGCAATACACTTAGACGATATTTGTGATTTATATGGATCTGCACCTTATACCTTTGCACTACATGAATGACGTAAGAGATCTGAATCCGAATTACGTTAGTCCGATTTATCCTATCAACTAATTATCATTCTTATCCGTTGATTATAAATTTATGTATGTAATTTAATTTATGGTTTGTAATATTTATCGTATGTTGCACTAAAGATGATCCAAAAAGTGACCGAAACGTACGCTATTCTTATTAGTTGCAATAAATCGCTATTTTTTATAATTGCAATAAATTATTTATGCGCTTTAATTATTGCGTCTGACTCGTATTGCCCATTATTTACCTCATTGTAATTAGATTCATATGAGCCTTATAATTTCTTGAAATAATCCGATATTTCGAAAACTATGGATGTAACCAAAATTCTGAATTTCAAATTATAATGGTTCGCTTTTCCGAGAACGCTTGGACAAGCTCGTCAGGATCAAGGTTCCAGAATGAGTCAGTGAGACACGAAACAATATTTTGCTCGATGTGAGAGTTTTTATTGCTATAAGTCAACAATGATCAACGTGATTACAATGATTAATGTAGTGAAATAGATGATAGCGCGGGAGTGTGAGAGCGCGTAGTAGCACGATGTAGCACAGATTGGTCGATTAGGCACGTGAATAATGCGCGAACTATGTTACATGCCGTCGTCCGTCGTAGTTATTGGGTGGTGAGCCGCGGCGAGATGGTAGCGCCACGCAAAACTTTGTTACGGAAGACGGCGGCGTCTTCCGTAACAAACCGTATGTCGTGAGTCCAAAAGTATTAACGCAAAGCGCTATCAGGAAACGCGGTATTCGCTGAGCTATATTTATTGATATCAATGAGCCATATCTGGGCCTATGACACGCGGATCGAAGTGCACATAATGATCAATCGTGGGTCTCTTAGTGCGATGCAATTTAGTCTAGATCGCGACGAAAAGATGCGAGCTGGCGATTGTGAGTGCTCGGCAAAAGGAAAGAATCTTTGATCGACCTGCACCAAGACGGGATATTGATCTAGATAGACCGATATCGAGAAGTCTCAATCAAACTTAATTGTAAGAACCCTCGTGATCCTTTGATAAGCGGATTCAATAAGATCTTGATAACTGATAGCGAAGACGCGACTGAGGCGGAAAACAGTTTCACTTCGTTTCTATTCGGTCAAAGTGCTAGAATACAAACACAATTACTGCAAATTTTCGGCGAGGACTGAAAATGTTCAACCACATTCTTGCTTCCTGGACACTTTAACAGGATTAGACTAAATTCTCCTGGACGTACTTAGTAGGGTGGACCTTAGCTACTCTTAGTAAAAAATTTTTTTTCTTTTTTTTTAAGATGTCCCCTAAAGTTTCATTTGGGGAAAAAAATTCGTGCAAAACTTAATTGAACAACGGGAAGACGTGGCACAATTCTGTTAAAGATTAAACAAATAATTTTTTTATAAAAAAGGAGAAAATCTGATGAAAAGAATTCTGAATGGAAATTAAATGTTGTTATTTATAAATGTTGAACACTATAGTGTGTTTTGCAATAAATATACTATAACTAAATATATTATAATTAAATACTTTAACGTTTTATATTAGATATATTTATATTATATATATTATGTTAATAGCTTATATTTCGCAGCTTAGATTCTAATTTGATATTTAACATTTTTAATATATTATAAATTAAACTATATTAAAAAATAAAAATACTTCACACATTAATGTTTACTACATAATTACTTCATTAATTAATACATTAATTAAAATTAAATTTAATTGAAAGATAATAAAGTTATAATAACGTTTAAATCATTGTTCTAATTTTTAGTAATATTTAATATTTGTAGTGTAATCTTATAAGAATATTTATAAGCAAGCAGATGAGAGGAAAATGAAAAAACGAATATGTTGTTTGAATATAATTTTATAAATCCTTAGTAAGAGTCGATTTATATTGACGTCTGGATACTAAATTCGCGTGAATCCCGATGCACGCGAATTTAGTATCCAAATGGATCGGACACAGCGATATTTTTCGATCGGTCGCGATTGGACAGAGTCCCAATCGGACACAGTGCGAAAAGCAAACCTATGTGTAATTGTACAATTATTGACCTCAACACATACTGGAAGCACCTGTCGATATGAGTTAATCTCGCTTTGCGTAGAAAATTGCAAATCCACGTGGAACTTTGTTCAATCGGATCTGTGTCCGATCGGGACTGTGTCCGATCGGGAATGTGTCCGATCGGGACTGTGTCCGATGGGAAATGTGTCCGATCGGGAAATATTGCTGTGTCCGATCCGAAATGTGCGCAATCGGAACAATCCACTGAATTCTATGTACAATGTGACACGATCTGCAGAATAAATTGTTTTTCTCCTCGTTTCTCGACAAAACTTGATTAAAGTCATGCATGAGCTTAATTCCTCGTTCTATACAGTGTTATTTATGACTTCAAGCGTTTTAATAATTTCCATCCCGTTTTTTAAACTATTTTCGTTTGTCCACGTTGCAGGATCTTTCTCGATAAAGTCCATCGGTATTAAAAATCTTTCGAAGACATTGTTTGATTGTTGTGATATCAAATGCTCAACTCCAAAATTCAAATAATTTGAAACATTTAAAAAAATATATTTTTAGTTTCTTTATCGATTCGTCGGAGCTATTGTTAAATTTCAATGACTATCATTTTTTTCATTGTTTCAACTGTAATTTGATTGTCAAAAAATACCAGCGCTACTGTTTCTGGTACTAAATACCACAAATATTGTAAAACTTATGCAGTCTGACACGGCTTATATTTTTGTCAATATGATATTCGTAGAAATTTTTTAAGAACTGCAAACTTTAAGAGAAGGTCTTTGTTGCAATTGGAGCTTGGTTCAATGCTTTTACGTATAAAGTAACAAGAAATATGCAAATGTTGCGAAATTCAACCTCTTCTTCGGCCGTAAAATTGAATTCATGTGGATCAAAACATTTTTAAACAGTAAATGGCCTTGGCCATCCATCGGGCTTGGTGAAAAGTTCCTGGAGCTCGAAAAGGAATTCCTTGAGAAGGTGTGCCTAGAAAGACAACCACGAGTAATCTTTTCGTGATTGTTATAATCGTTTCGTGACTCTTTTTCGAACGTTGTTAATGAAAATTGAAGCAATTCCGTTGCACCTAATACTTTCACTAACAAGGAAACCTCGCAAACCCGGAAATTCTGATTTTGATAAGTTTTAGATATGTTGTAATCTAGATCAAAATAAGATATACATATTTTCTTATATCGGCCCAAATTGCCGTTAAAAGGCCTCTTAAAAAAATCAGTTCTTATATTTCTGAGCGAATATCATCGGAACGGTAAAAGATATGAAAAATGCTTCAAATAAAAGTTGTATGATTTCTAATATATTTTATCACTATGCAATTAGATTTTTCAAAAATATATTTTTCGAAATTCCCCTTTCCATCCATAATTTTTAAAAAATTTTGAAAGAACCCCACACTAATCCTATATGAAATTGAATTTTGATTAAATCAGCTGATATTTTCATATATTGTAGTTTATGACCTGCTGAACAAAAAATGTAAGGAGCTAGATAATTAACAGTTTTCCTGTTTGACTGGCCTATTGTCGCCGACATCTTATTATAAAGAACTCGATAACTTTGAAACAGTAAATAAACAGGGGTGTATGTAGCGGAAGGTGGCATGAGAGCCTAGACACACTTGTAGCAATCATCTATTTGTGGCAGAGGCAGGCACTGACGTATTTATGTACGGCATTTACATATTTCTCAGTCCAACAAATAATAGGAAACGATATTTGTGGATTAGAAATAATATGTGAGGTGCAAGTGGCTGAATCGGGAGTCGAACCTGAGTCCTTCGCTTTCCAAGCAATTGCTCAATAGCTCATAGTAAGATCTCACGTGGACCCAAAGTGGATAAAATTATAGTGTTTTGAAAAGGCCTCAAGAAGGGCTATAAAAATTTGTAATAAAAAAAGGGAGTTCCACTTAAAAAATTTAAGGTGACCTTACCCTGACCTTGGCGACATCACCCAAAGTCAAACTGATAAAGCCAATAAATAGAATTAACTAATTAATAATTTTTTAAAACGCTAGTCAAATAAATTCACATAGAAACATTCCTACCACTCGACCAATACTAGCAAATAAAATTAAACGGGCGAAGTTTGAAGAATATTTTTCAGGGAGACGTATCTCTTGGTTTGAGATTACAAGAATCCCTTGATTATTCTCTAACAATCCCGTTAATAAATAGGCGAGAAAAATATAGGTCCGAAAAGTCGCTGAAGCAGGAATCGAACCTGCGTCTTTCGCTTGCCGGGCGACTGCTTTAACCATCTAAGCTATTCAGACCCTTTCGGTCCTATATTTTTATCTTGCCTTTTTAATAGATGTTAGTAAACAATAATTTGAGAACGTTTTACCGGCTCTCAACGGTGAAAGATGTAAATTCTAATATTGTGTGTTAGCTCCATAATTAGGTCCAGGAGCGAATTAAATTAACTAATTAATAATTTTTTAAACCGCTAGTCAAATAAATTCACATAGAAACACTCCTACCACTCGACCAATACTAGCAAATAAAATTAAACGGGCGAAGTTTGAAGAATATTTTTCAGGGAGACGTATCTCTTGGTTTCTGGTGGCAATAAATAGAACTTTTTAAACTCTACAACTTTTATCTGAAACATTTTTTATAAAACTTATAGTTTTCGAGATATTTCGCCATCCCGGAACCTTTTATGCACCCTGTATGATCATATATGGTCCCATATTGTATGTATAATTATATACGATCATACATA
Source organism: Lasius platythorax (assembly GCA_963971435.1). Taxonomy (NCBI): domain Eukaryota; kingdom Metazoa; phylum Arthropoda; class Insecta; order Hymenoptera; family Formicidae; genus Lasius; species Lasius platythorax. The sequence continues at coordinate 13,484,245 of OZ020542.1, read as the reverse complement.
ATACCATCCAAGATATGAACTCATGTATAAGACGATACTTTGTTATAGAATATCTGTAATATACTACTCTTGGCATAACCCAGGCCCAGCGACATGGATGTGGTAGGGGACTGGTCCCGTGCGTGCGTGCGTGCGTGCGTGCGTGCGTGCGTGCGTGAGTGTGTGTGTGTGTATGTGTGTGTGTGTGTGTGTCAGTAGAGATAAGGACCCTACGATTCGTCACTTCCGTAGTATTTAACGACTCCAAACTTTCTTTACTGTATGTGTTTGTGTGTGTGTGTGTATCCTTTAAACTGAATTTTTTTCGGTCAAATATCAACGAAATCGTTGATATTCTCTCGATGTGTTTGTTTTTTTATAATAACTGCTCGATAGTACCACCATTCTGATCGATACATAAATACAATCTTCTTTCGAAGGCGTCAATGGTTTTCCTTAGCATGGTTGCCGGTATACTTCTGCACGCTTGTCTTATGCGCTCCTTGATATTTTCCGGCGTAGTAAGTATCTTCTGATACACAACACCCTTTAGATACACCCCAAAAGAAATCTGGTGTTGTTAAATCAGGCGATCTGGGTGGCCAAGCCACATAACCATCTCGTCCAATCCAACGTTGTCCATATGTTAAATACAAAATATTTGTCACGATGCGCGCAAAATGTGGTGGAGTGCCATCCTGTTGTATCCACATACGTTGGACCATATTTGGATTTACTACCTCTAACATCTCTGGCAATTCACTTTGCAACATATTTAAATATGTTATTCCTGTAACGTTGCCATTAAAAAATAAGGTCCTATAATGTGGCCATCCAAAATACCACAACAAATGTTCACTTTTCATCGATGCTGGTTGTCTACATGATGAATCCAATGAGGATTGTTCTAAGAATAATAATGGTTATGCCGATTTACTTCACCATTGCTTTCAAATGTGGCCTCATCACTAAACATTACTCGATGAAAAAATGTGGGATCACGATAAATTTGATCTAGAGCCCACCTGCAGAATCTCACACGAGAAACCTTATAATTATTCGAAAGTTGCTGGTGAATTGAAATAAGGTAAAGGTGATAATGGTTAGCGCGTAAAATTCTATTGACTGTGGCAGGAGACACATTAATTCACGACTGATTTGATGTTATCTGATATGAGGATTCATAATTACTATTCTTAACACCGTAACATTAATAACATCGTCGTTGTCTAATGGTTTTATTGAACGTTTTTGTATCATGTGCGAGCTTTACCTAATAAACTCAAAATCGTTTTATGATTGGGGTGTCGTCTATCCGGATACTTGTCTCGATATTAACGAACTGCTTCTCTAGCATTGTTACCAGCAGCGCCATAAATGATAATCATGTCTACGATTTCCGATGGCGGATAATCTGCCATCATAATAATAATGAGTGAAATAAAACAAATACGACAAATCGAATGAAATAAATCTATTCAAATACATAATATCAAATAATAACAATCCTAAATTTCAGAAATTAAATTCGGACATCTTATCTTTAATCTGAATTATTGGGTTTAATTTCATCCTTTCAAATAGATTCTCATTATTGTAAGTAATCACACATAAAAGTGAACTAAAACTAATGGGATAAGGTTTGATCATCAAAGTCAAGCAAACTTTGTACAAAAGGTCAATATGTAATAATAATCGAGTGCTTAAGTTCACAATAGGTTCAACAAATCGGTTAGGGTCAATCGGATTTGGAATTGTCAATAAAAGCAACTGGGGTAAATAAAATTCATTGGATAGATTAGAAAAAAAACTAGTATAAGGAACAAGGGTGCATAAGATCCCAATATGCTTATCAAATCGATTGAAATTAGACTCCGGAGTGTCTATTCAAGCCATCGGATTATGAAAGGAAGTACTTTGCTTTTGTAAGCAACCACTATGCTCACAATAGAGTTCGGTTTGAACCATTTAATTTGATATATATTTGTTATGGTCTATCTCTTTTAGTTTAAAAGATAAAAGAGAGTGGCCACTTTTGGAGGGACACCCTGTATACCGGGTGTACAAAAAGTCTGGAAATGGTTGAATATTTCATAAACTATGCATTTTAGAAAAAAATGTTTCAGACAAAAGTTGTAGGGATTAAAAATATCTATTTACTAGTTTTATCAGTTTAAACATAGGTGGCGATGCCAAGGTTACGTGAAGGTCAATTTGAATTTTTTTAATGAAAACTCCCACTTTTTATTGCATATTCTTGTAGTTTACCTCGAGAGCTTTCCAAGACACTGTAACGCGGTCGCCTTTCTCGACGCGCGGATCGGCTCGCCGGCGTCAGGGTTCGAGAAAAGGGGAGACTCAAGCTTATGAAAACACTTAGCTTCGTGACCACAGTTCTTTATTATGACTAGGAAAGATATATACAATATGTACAGTGCTGATTGGATCAGCAATACGTGTGCAGAACAATACAAGCAAGGCGGTGCGCGCGGAGAGCGCAGAGCGGCGCAAGCGTATTGGCGCATGCAAGGCGCGAGTTCTTAATCTAAGACGGTGCGATATTTACAATCGTAATTATGTACAAAAGCGGCGTCAGGGGGGTCGGAAACACCCGACAGCCAAGAGACATCTTGGCCAGGAACAGGTAGTCGGAGACGCCCGAAAGCCAAGAAACACCTCAGCCAGGAATAGGTAGTCGGACACGCCCGACAGTCAAGAAACACCTCGGCCAGGAACAGGTAGTCGGAAACGCTCGACAGTCAAGAAACACCTCGGCCAGGAACAGGTAATCGGAAACGCCAGATAGCCAAGAACACCTCGGCCAGGAACAGGTAGTCGAGAACACCTCGGCTAGGAAGCTGGTAGTCGAGAACACCTCGGCTAGGAACAGGTAGTCGAGAACATCTCGGTTAGGAAGCTGGAGAGTCGGATCGTATCAGGTGGAAAGCTGGATCGGATCTGGTGCCGGTGTGTCGGCCGGGCCGCCTTATATACCCGGCCGGCCGCATTCCTGGGTTCTCCCACCATTCGGAGATAGCGAGCGAGCGGAGCAAGCGAGTCAGCGCGCGAGCAATCGAGAAATATAGCGCTATATTACGCAAGCGGGAGGAGTTAGCGTAAGCGGAATATATTTGTTATACTAACTATTTATGATATTTATTATATACATATGTATATATTTATAGGAACGGTGCTTGCACCGTTACAACACTATAATAAAGTATTTTTCCATTAAGTACTTTTCGAGTTATAAGGCTTAAAGTTTACAGTATTTTGACATAAAATACAAAATATCTTATAAAATATTCAGTTTTCGGTAATCTTACCTTAATACTTTTACGCATAGAATAATGAGACCAATCAATTGGTGTAAAAGGACACATAGTTGCTTTTAAGAAAAAGTATGTAATTTGCAACATGTAGTTGCATACTTTTTTTGAAAACAATTATTTGTTTTCTGAGCGAAACACGAGCGTATCTCTTTATTTTTACTCTTATTTTCATTTTTAAGTAATTTAATACCATAATGAAAACACGCAGAAGAGTATTCTACATACATTTTTTTAGAATCTCGCAAATTTCTTATATCACGAGTTTTCCTGTGTCCCTGTTTGCTCTAAGAAACCCTGCCGGTTTCATACAGTCTCTGACAATTAGAAATTTTGCAACCAAAAAAGGACCATTCTACCCTTATAACTTTTTATTCAGAATATTGCGAGAAATCGATTTATATAACAAAAATAGGGTGGTTCCATTTAAGAAATTCAAGATGATCTTGCTCTGACCTTGGCAACGCCACCCAAGGTCAAATTGATAAGATTAGTAAATAGATCTTTTTAAACCCTACAACTTTTGTCTGAAACATTTTTTTCTAAAATGCGTTGTATATGAGATATTCGACCATTTCCAGACTTTTGAACCACCCTGTATATGTACAATATTATACGTGGTAGCTTTAGAAAGTTTCCGAAATACGTTTATTTTACACATAAAAAAAATGTATAGTAAAATTTACACTACATTTCCTTCAAAGTTCTCTGTGGCAGCTACATACTATTGCCAACGTTCATAAAGTTTTTGAAAACATTCCTGGAATCCATTTTTTGGAACCTCTTAGCTGCTTCGTCGCGTTGGCATTGACGTCAAAAAGTTTCCTTTAGTTTTCCTTCTATCACTTCAAACAACACTTCGAACACACTCAATGTTTTCATGATTTGTCGAGGTAGACGGTCGCCTGCTACGAAAATCATCAACATTAACACGATCTCCACGGAAACACTTGTGATTTTACTCATAAACTTGTGATTTTTTCATATCTGTGTCGCCGTATGTTTTCTCAAGCAACGTTAATGTCTGACGGCGATTTTTGAAGCAAAATACAAAGGAATAGCTATGTACGAGCGGCGCATAACGCTGGACCCCCGCGTGGGCTGTTTCTTTTCGCCGTGCACTTGTAGTCGCGTGGATTGGCCGATCTTTTTTAATTAATTTCTCATTAATTATTGCGAAGATCGTAAAACGTAGAGGACTTTCCTATTCAGTTTAACCCGCTCTACCTGCATACGACGGGTAGGGCGATTATTACCGGACACCCTGTGTAATATATAAGGTGATTTAGAACAAGTGTAATAAACTTTGACAGATTGTTAAGGAGGTCATAGTGAGTAAAAAATGTCAATAAACATAGGTCTTATTTTCGACACTTACACAGTTACAAAAATTTTAAAATTTTACTGCTATTATAGTAAAATCACATGCTTAATAGAAAGTGACCTTTGAGAAATCAAAACAAAATAGGAGAATAAGCAAACATCATCTATTTACAATTCAATTTTATAATAAATGCTCAAAATGTGCAAATGAAGAACGAGATTCCTTGATTCGTCGGTGCAATGCGTGCAAGTTCAGGGAGCTTGTTTTGAATCACCCTGTATATACATATAATACTTTTATGCTGCAATCTTATTATTCTAGAATTTCGAAGTATCCTGTATATGTGTGTGTAATTGAATTGCATATAACACGTCATATATATTTTCTACATTATTATGCATTTTAATTTCTATAATTTATACTATTATTCTTTATTAATTAGAATTATGAATTTTAAAAATAATTTAATAAAAGGTAGTTACACACATAGGCTGTGCGTGCCGGTTTGGAAACGTTTATCTTTGAAGACACCGAACTCAAATTGAACCCGGCTGTTTTTGTATGCATCACAATGAATCCTGGTTATGCTGGTCGCACGGAGTTGCCAGACAATTTGAAAGTATTATTTCGCACAGTCGCCATGATGGTACCAGACTACGCTATGATCGCTGAGATTTTTCTATACTCATCGGGCTTTGGCTTCGCCCGTGAACTCTCTACAAAAATCATCACTACATACAAGCTATGTTCCGAGCAGTTGTCTACGCAATCACACTATGACTATGGCATGCGCGCCGTCAAAACTGTTCTTTCTGCAGCGCAGAACCTGAAGTTGAAGCATCCCAATGAAGATGAAGCTATTCTTCTTCTACGCTCGTTGATTGACGTGAACTTGCCTAAGTTTCTAACACGAGACGTGTCACTTTTCCAGGTATGCAAAAAGAGATAGTATTAATTTTTAAAACATTTTTCCGATTTTATAATGATTTTATAATTTTCCGATTTTTTATGATATTCTATTCTAATAGTTGAAGTCAATAGATCAAGAAACGAGAAAGAACAACCAGGGTATAAAATTGAATATATTTATATATATATCAATCTTAATGGAATTAAAAAGAAACTGATTTCGCATTTAGAGAACAATTCTAAATATAATGTTAAATTCTTAAATGTCGCCAGTAGATAAAATAAAAGACGTAGGTTGAATCGACCAAACTGGCACTTTATTGATTAATAATGGATCACAACGTTTCGACCATAGGTTTTGGTCTTTATCGAGTGAACTGGAAAATTTTTTACAGTATTATAGAAAGTAAACGTGATGCAAATCGATAACAACAATAAGCAAAAATGGTAAAACTCTCGAAGTTGGGCCTATACGCCGATGACCTTGACCTTGACATATGTTATCAAGGAGGTTTTTCTGTGTAATTCTCCGCAAGAATTAAGTGGCGGACGGCATTAGTTTAGAAGATATAACGGTAATTATACAGAAAGAGGGCAACCTCATGTATGACTTTGACTTTGAAATATGTTGTCAAGATCTTCGTCCTAAGTGACTCTGATCTTGGAAAAAGTAGCGGTCACGATCCGTTCGAAAGTTATAAAGCTTTAAAGAGTGAACTTCACTTCGTCTTGCAAAGTACATGCGTGGACGCAGTGGGTTCCGCCCCCCCCCCCTACGGGGGGGCTCCACTTCCGGAAAATATAACCTAACTCAAATCAAATTTTAGTTTTAAATCAGAAATAGGTTTGGGTTAGGTTATATCTTCCGGAAGTGGAGCCCCCCCGTAGGGGGGGCGGAACCCACTGCGTCCACGCATACACTTTCCCATTCACACAACAATTGTAGGGTGAAACTCGCTTCCCGTTGTAAAGTATATGCGTGGACGCAGTGGGTTCCGCCCCCCCCCCCCTACGGGGGGGCTCCACTTCCAGAAGATATAACCTAACCCAAACCTATTTCTGTACAATTATATACCTCCTTTCGTACTGTAAGCAGTGGGCGGTGTTCCACATATGAAACTTTAATTTGCTATATCTTCTAAACTAATGCCGTCCGCCGCTTAATTCTTGCAGAGAATTACTCAAAAGAACCTCCTTGACAACATATGTCAAGGTCAAGGTCATCGGCGTATAGGCTCAACTTCGAGAGTTTTACCGCAAAAATATATACATACAGTATTTTAGTCAGCTATTAATTGCGAGAGATGAGGAATCACTGTGTCAAGGTTGCATTGTGTCAACCTCTGTCAAACATACTAAGAGAGACTAAACGATCTTTATTAGTCTGTCATAAATATTGTTTAAATTCTCAGTGTCCTTTTATAAGTTAATAGTGTTGTCAAACTTTTTAATAAAAAACTTTTCAGCGATTTCTCTCTTTCTCACGTTTTTCATTGTGTAAGATAACCGGCATTGACCAATCAAAGTCGTGATTAAACTCCGATTTATGCTTACTAATAACCGAAAGATTACTTGCGTGCAATTTAATGTTGTTAAAGTGTTCTTTGACACGGGTACCTAAATGTCTTTTCGTTTGGCCAATGTATGAAGCGTTACAATTTTTACAGTCTAATTTGTAAACGACTTCAGTTTTGTTATTAACCACTTGAGTGGTAATGACGCTTATATTCGTCATGGAAAAAACGTGCCAAAAGTGGTAATGACGCATATATACGTCATGGGCATATTTCTAAAAATCTTTAATCAAATAGAGCGAAACTTGTTTTCTAGGGGTTTTTGAAGTTATAAATTACGATTTTGAAAAATTGAAAATGATAAATTCAGAATGGCGGACTCAAAATCGTTATTACAAATTCTTGAAAATTAAATTTTGTACTTTTATTGCCAAGTTTGATCAATAAAAGTCTTGATAGTCGCAGATTTCAATTTTGACATCAAATTTACAAAATTCAAAACACACACGCAACACACACAACACACATGTACGCACATGCACGCACGTATAATCGCACGCACATCCCCCCCACCACCCAACATCACATTCCTCACACACAACACACACACACACACACCACACTTTGTAATTATTTTCAACTGTAAAAATTATTTGACAATAAATTATTTTTTATAATTGTTTTAAATAATTTTGCAATTTTAACTTCGTAATCATAATTAGAGTCCTCGAAAACCCCTATATAAATATTTTTATCCATTAAAATTTATTATATTAGCTTTTGGCACTTTTTTTTCACATACCGTCACCACTCAAGTGGTTAATAGGCATTCTATCTTTGCCACGCTTAATCAATGTATTAAGTTTCTTAGGTACATTGTAGACAACATTAAGACCAATATTTTTAAGAACACGACTAATCTCATCACTCAAGCCTTCAACAAACGGTAGAGAAATGTAGAATGGTGTGTCTAAATTATCATCTTCTGTGTGCAGGACTGAAGTCGTTTACAAATTAGACTGTAAAAATTGTAACGCTTCATACATTGGCCAAACGAAAAGACATTTAGGTACCCGTGTCAAAGAACACTTTAACAACATTAAATTGCACGCAAGTAATCTTTCGGTTATTAGTAAGCATAAATCGGAGTTTAATCACGACTTTGATTGGTCAATGCCGGTTATCTTACACAATAAAAAACATATGAGAAAGAGGGAAATCGCTGAAATGTTTTTTATTAAAAAGTTTGACAACACTATTAACTTACAAAAGGACACTGAGAATTTAAACAATATTTATGACAGACTAATAAAGGTCGTTTAGTCTCTCTTAGTGTGTTTGACGGAGAGGTTGACACAATGCAACCTTGACACAGTGATTCCTCATCTCCCGCAATTAATAGCTGACTAAAATACTGTATGTATATATTTTTGCTTATTGTTGTTATCGATTTGCATCACGTTTACTTTTTATAATACTGTAAAAAATTTTCAAGTTCACTCGATAAGGACCAAAACCTATGGTCGAAACGTTGTGATCCATTATTAATCAATAAAGTGCCAGTTTGGTCGATTCAACCTACGTCTTTTAATTCTAAATATCTTATAAAAGGAACGTATTATTGATGAGTGCAGGATAAAGCAATCAGATAAACAGAATAGAAGGCACAAAAGAAAAGTGCTATGAAAGGAATCTGATAATGCCATAAAAAAATGTGCATGATGTCACTATGCACATAACAAAGCGCAAGAATAAAAAAATTTAACATTTCCACTATTTGAATGCTTTACTATATTTACACATGCCATTTTTTTGCAAGAGATTTATAACACTTATTTTCATAAACGGTTTTTTAATCTGCACTGTTCATTTAAATATACTTTAAAAACAGAGTTTTTAAGAAACGCGGTAGCTTTTCGCGCCAAGTATATGTATAGTATAATAACACAATTCCATGACAGCAACTACTGCGTATCATTTATCGAAGTGACCGGTTTCTTAAGTCATAATTTAACAATAATATTTTTTTTAAATAAAAGCAAGTTTTAGAAAAAAGTAATTATATCAAGTGTAGGATGCTTCCAGGAGGTTAGATTAGGAAAGATCCTAGGGTCAGGATGGGGGCTTAGTTCAGAAGGATCCGCTGGTGGTTAATTTCTCGAAAGCACAACACTTGTGATGGTTGTCAGAAAATAAATATATATGTATTTTACGGCACGGAATAACAGGCGTGTCGACGTCACGCTGACGTCATTGCGCAGACGCAGGAGCACCCGCGGATGCGCGCGCGTGTAAATTAGAGGCGCCGAGTAAGGTTATACCTTACAGCTTCGGCCATTCCTGACCTGTCGCATTCGACCCGAATGCGAATTATACATACTTTTGTAAAACTGGATACAAAATAAAATATATCTATCTAATAGATAACGTTACAAAGAACTTTGAATGGTAAAATGGATACAAAGGCATCGGTAACTTAAAACTTTAAATAAAATAGAATATAATATTGAGTAAACTAATAATTATAACGCTCTCATTATCTAACGCATGACGTATCTATATATATATATGTGTCTTAAAATGTTATAAAAGCTCCAAACTAAAATAAAATAACAATCTCTTTGACAAACGAAACTTAGATTTTAGTGAAATTAAATTATCACAATTCAGAGATCACAGTCAGTAGTGTGGGTAGACTAGTATCGTAAAACTAGTAATACATGACTAAATGCGAAATAATGGGAAGACATACAATACAAAGTTTCTTAAATCTAAAGTAAAATTACAATATACTTTAACGCTTAGGTAACGCCGGTAACGGGCTTTATCCACGGTTTAATACGGTCTGAAGATAGAATTATATGATCTTTGAGTAATATTTTGACCAAGGATGTCTTGGACTACGTAACGGTTTGTATTAAGTAATTTCGTTATCATAAAGGGGCCTCTGTATCTAGGCTTTAGTTTACCGTCTTCTCCTGGCTTAAGGACAGAGTCTTTAATTAATACAAAATCACCTTGATTATAAATAGTGGGTTTAGTGTGTTTTTTATCATAATACATCTTGTTGTATTCTTTCATTTTGTTCGTTGCTTCAATAGCAATTTCTCGGGCTTTATTTCTTTCTACATCAAAATCCAAATCGATTTTAGCTACTTTAAGTAAGTATTGAGTCAAATGGGAATCCGAATGATTCCTTTGGTCGTACCCGAAAAGCAATTTTGAGGGAGATGCTCTTAATGACGAATGGTATGTGTTATTTATGACATATTGAATCGTGCTTATGTGAGAGCTCCATGATTGTTGGTCTTCGACTATTTTTTTAAGGGATGATTTTAAAAAGCGATTTATTCTTTCAACTAACCCGTTTGCCCATGGTGCGGCAACAGCAATTAACTGGTGCTTAATTTTGCGTGACTCAATGAAATTTGCAAATTCTGAAGAGGTAAAGGCTGTTCCTCTGTCAGAGACCAAAATTGACGGGTTACCCCGATCTGAGAAAACGTAGGCTAAATTTTTAATAGTCTCTTTGGAATTAGTTGATTTGACTGGAAAAAGATTGGTAAATCTTGTAAAAGCATCTATGAGAGTCAAAATGTGTTTTGAACCATCGGAAGCTTCTTTCAAAGGACCGAAATGATCCGTGTGGACTATTTCATATGGAAAAGAAGGAGTGTCGGTGATTTGCAGTTCACCTTCTCTAGAATTCGCGGAATTATTCGTCATCAAACAAACTAAACAGTTTTCGATGTATTTTTTGATTCTTTTTCTAAGTGAAGGGAACCAATAATGTGCCATAATGCCCTGTACGGTTTCTTCGTAGCCGCAATGCGCCATATCGTCATGATAATGACGAATAATGTTATGGACCATTTGTTTTGGGACTACAAATTTAGGGGTATGTGTGTCCTTCTTGTAGACCAGGCCATCGAAAATCTCAAACTTTTCATGCTCTTGCTCCGTTAAACTTTCCGCTATGAGCTTTAATTGTGGATCCTGTAATTGACAAAATTGTAATTCTTTTTCAATCGGCATAGCTTCGACATACGCGACGATTCTACTGAGTGCGTCGACATGAGCCATCCGTTGTCCGTCTCGATGTTTAACTTTAAAAGTATAGTCTTGTAGTTTTAGCGTCCACCTAGCAATTCTAAGATTCAAATTAACTTTATTCATTGCGTACACCAAAGCATGACAATCTGTAACGACAGTAAAATCGATACCATACAGGTAGACATGAAATCTTTCTATAGATCTTAACACAGCAAGCATTTCTATTTCAAATGAGTGATAATTTTTTTCGGCTGCATTTGTGGACTGACTGTAATACGAAACTGGGGCCCAAAGGCCGTCTACTTGTTTCTGTAGAAGAATACCCGCAATGGCTAATGCACTTGCGTCTGTATGTAACTCGGTTTCTAATGTAGGGTTGTAGAGACGCAAAACCGGGTAAGAAATTAATTCTTTTTTAAGTGTTTGAAATGCCGAGAGACAAGTGTTGTCAAAAACAAATTTTGAATTTTTCCTTAAGAGGTTTTGTAAAGGTTTTGCTTTGATTGAATAATCCTTTATGAACCTATGAAAGTAATTCGCTAAACCTAGAAATCTTTGAAGTTCCAAAACTTTTTTGGGGACTGGAAAATTAGCGACTGCCTGTGTGTGTCTTGGACTTAACATAATCCCTGAAGGGGATAAAGTATACCCGAGGTATTCTATGGATGTCTTCAAGAAGGCACACTTCTTATAATTTACTTTGAAGTCGTGACGCTTTAACAACAGTAATATTCATTTTAAAATATCTAGATTGGAAGAGACAGTATGAGTGGGTATTAATATATCGTCTATGTAAACGATTACCTTATCCTCCTTAATCAAGGGTTGCAAAATCATTAAAAGTCTTTTTTCAAACTCCGCTGGAGCTTCACAATATCCGAAAGGAAGTCTATTGTACTCGTACTGGCCATCGGGAGTGGCGAAAGCGAAAAACTTCGTGTGATCGGGATGTATTTTAATATTGTAGAATCCGTCTTTTAAATCCAACAAGGAAAAAATAGACCTGTTTGAAATTTTTGTAAGGCAATCCTCGATTATGGGGAAAGGGTATTTTTGCTTTGATACTCTCTCATTTAACAGTCGCAAGTCTACGCAAAGACGTATATCGCCATTTTTCTTTCTAATAGGAACGATTCTCGCGCAGTACTCTGACGTACTTTCTTTAATAATACTTCTTTGTAGCAGGTCATCTACAATTTCTCTTATTTTAACTTTTTCTGACCAAGCAAAACGTCTTGGATTATATCTGTAAGTAGAGTCATTTTTTAATTTAACTTTTACAAAATAGTCATCATCGGCTGGAGCCACTTTTGTATTTTCCACCTCTAAAATGGTTGAAATTAATTGCTTTTTAATGTTTTCCTCATATCTACGTCTGTTAGCAAATCTTTTAAATCATCTGATTTTATATCTAAAACATCAGCTGAAGCTACCTCGGAAAACAATTTTAGTCTCTCATCTTCCTTTGTTTTTGTACCGTTAAAAAAACAAGAAATTCTATTATTCAAAAGAAAGTCTCGCCCAAGTATAATCTGGGTGGAGAACGAATCATCTTTTAGAATATGAAATACTACTTCAGCGTTAATTTGTGGTGAGGATTCCGCAACTATAGAGGTTGGAATTGTTCCTATGATTTCAATTGGCCTGCCGTTAAGAGCTTTGTACTTCTTTTCTGTTGACTCTATCTGACTATTTGTATCAAAAATTTTGTAGAAACTGTCTGAACAAATAAAAGAAATTGGACTGCCTGTATCTAACAATGCAACAATTGACGTCTTACATCCGTTAATGAAAATAACCTTGATTAAAGAATTATTAGTTGATATTAATCTACCTGTATCGGAAGAAACCAGAGCCACTGTATTGTCTATACTTTTATCGGCTTCCTTTATCGCAGACACTGTCGATGACGCTGAGGGTTGACTAGGTTGCACCTTCCTTCCTCTTAAGCTTATAACAGTCCTCTTTGATATGATTTCTCCTATGGCAGAATGAACAGTATCGATCTTTGTCTGGCTTGGCACGTTGATCCTTGACATCCGATCTTCCTGAATGACGATCATTATTATTATCATCTTTGGATTTGTCGAACTTATTTTTAGTCCTGGGTGATTTATTGATTGGATCACCACTCGCTGAGGCTATATGCTGCATTTCTCTTAAAAAGTTATTAAGAGATTTTGTCCTCAATGCTGTTGCTGTGGCACGTAACGCAAAGCTGCCTATTCCCTGGATCAAAAATTGAATCTTATCTTCGTCCGAGAGTTTGAGGCATATCATGAGCGCCAACTTATCCAATGCATATTCTTGGAAATTCTCCTTGGAAAATATCCACTTCCTGGCATTTATTTTTTAGATAACCTCGTTGAAAAGAACTTTTCTTCTGAAGCGATCGGTGATTTCTTCCTTGAAGTTAAACCACGATTTATTTATGGGACCTGTACTTAGGTCAAACCATCTTCTGGCAGACTTTGACAGTTTGGAAGCGGCTGCTGTCAACATTACTACATTGGAAAGATTGTGCAGTTCAGCCACAGTCTCGGTCTTCTCGATTCAGAGTTCGATATCCTCTTCTTCAGTACCTCCGAATGATGGTATCTGTGAGCTTAGGAATTTTACTGCGTTACCTGTCGCTGCAGAAAATCTATCGTAGTGCTCTGTATTCCTTGGTATAGTTACTAGGTCAAACCATCTTCTGGCAGACTTTGACAGTTTGGAAGCGGCTGCTGTCAACATTACTACATTGGAAAGATTGTGCAGTTCAGCCACAGTCTCGATCTTCTCGATTCAGAGTTCGATATCCTCTTCTTCAGTACCTCCGAATGATGGTATCTGTGAGCTTAGGAATTTTATTGCGTTACCTGTCGCTGCAGAAAATCTATCGTAGTGCTCTGTATTCCTTGGTATAGGTATACCAAAATATATACTGGTGAAGCACGTTGTGAGTGAAGCTGGAGCAGATTTATCTCATCGTTTTGTGTAATACTGAGAGGAACTGCCTGTTGCGAAGGAACAAGGGGCTTCTGCGCAGGTGTGGTAAATGAAGGGCCCTGATGTAATTGGTCCTGCGTTGACTTATGTGCCAAGGACAATGACTTTACTAATTGCTCAATCATTTCCTGCTGCTTTTCCATAGCTTCCGTCATCGTTACACAGAATTGAGGCAAATATTCCATGTTTGGCATCTGAAACCGATTCGATGCATTATCTTGTACATTGTTTTCATTAGATACCTGAGCCGATGAGATTGGAAGTTGTGCTTCTTCCATTGCTTCTCGAAATTGAGTGTTACATGCTTCGTTTAGTGGACCATTTTCTCCCAAATGATCCAGTATGGCTCGAATACATGCTGATTTTGATTTAGGGATGACAGCTAAATCATAATGACATTCCTGTTGTAGCTGTGACAGAGTGAGAGAATTTAGCTCAGTTTCGTGTGATGATACCTGATTGTTGTTCATCTTGTCGGTGGGCATCTTGATAGTTGATTTATCCTTACCGCAAGAAGTTAAAGGATAGAAATAAACAACAATAGAGATATACGACAGTAGCGAAAACGATAGTAGCAATAAACGACAAAAGCCTGTGTCGCATACAATGTAATCGTTCTACAAACTGTCGGAAACTGAACGTAATCATTAACTCCTGTGTGTTCTTCTCAAATGTTCCTTGTAATATATCAATTGTTCAGTGCGCGGGTAAACACTGCCGGAAATTGTTCGTAAAAAGGCGGTCTCGCGAATGATCCTTGCGATACTTGGGATGCTCTCGCCGGGTACGCGGAAAACACTGCCGGAAATTGATCGTAAAAAGGCGGTCTCGCGAATAATCCTTGCGATGCTTGGAATGCTCTCGCCAGATACGCGGAAAAACACTGCCGAAAATTGTTCGTAAAAAGGCGGTCTCGCGAATAATCCTTGCGATGCTTGGGATGCTCTCGCCGGATACGCGGAAAAACACTGCCGAAAATTGTTCGTAAAAAGGCGGTCTCGCGAATAATCCTTGCGATGCTTGGGATGCTCTCGCCGGGTACGCGGAAAAACACTGCCGGCGGGCCAATATGGCTGTCCAAGCACGATCTTAGCTAACACGTGGGCCGCACAAGAATATATAGCTTCCTCTTTTCTTCTGTTCACTTTTCTTCTTTAAAAAAAAAAATTTTTAACCAACCAGAGAAACAAAGAATCCCACTTCTGAGGCTGTATGATGCTTCCAGGAGGTTAGATTAGGAAAGATCCTAGGGTCAGGATGGGGGCTTAGTTCAGAAGGATCCGCTGGTGGTTAATTTCTCGAAAGCACAACACTTGTGATGGTTGTCAGAAAATAAATATATATGTATTTTACGGCACGGAATAACAGGGGTTACATGGTCAACGCCGGATCGTTGACCCTTATGCGCGGTTAGGACGGATTCGGTCGGATAATCTTTTGGTTACGAAATAACACGTCCTCCCTCTCACGCGGCTGGCAAACGACAACCTTTCCGGATATCTCTCTCGCGCTAGTGCACTCTCGCGTGTCCGGTCACATGACCGCTTGTCGCCAATCAGGCGTGTCGACGTCACGCTGACGTCATTGCGCAGACGCAGGAGCATTCGCGGATACGCGCGCGTATAAATTAGAGGCGCCGAGTAAGGTTATACCTTACACAAGAAAATATAATTGCGTTTCTGAATGCATTGATAATACGATGAAAATTGATGCATCTAGTGCACCTATTGCAGAGATATGACTTTATGCGTGCATTTTTTGCGTGATTTATGTCAATCAGCTGACGGTATCATCATCTCCATCTTGGTTTCGCTCTTTCCAAAATGCCTTGAAATGAGGGAAAACGTTTAAAGTTTATGCTGCACGCAAAGCTGTCGTACATCAGCGATCCTGACAAATATGCTATAGTAAAAAATTCCGTAAACGCATTCGCACTCACATTCCGCATATATGCATACGTATTTGCATTTGCATTTAGCACTGCTTCAATACCGTTTCCCTATCATTTTCGCATCACTTTGGCATTTCTTCTGCATTTCTTCCACGTCTCTTCCGAACCTCTTTAACATCTCTTCCGCATCGTTTCTGTAACGTGACCGCATCTTTTCTACATCGCTTTTACACCACTTTGATATCACTTCTGCATTTTCTCTGCATCGTTTTCGTATCTTTTTTGCACCGTTTCCACACTGTTTCTGCCCTGCTGTAGCACCGTTTCTGCATCGTTTCCGTGCCTCTTTTATATTGCTTATTCGCGCGCGCACAAACACACAAACACAGAACGACGCAACAGTATTTTATTGAAGTTACAAGTTTTTCTAAATATACACAATGCGTCTATAAAGTTTTAGGACTACATTAATTAAAAATAATAAATCTCAAACAAGTACCGTAATTTCCTGACAATGGTCGAGTTCTGACAAGTTGTCATACAGTTTCTTGCAAAGAAACAAATTACTCTTTTTAGTCACTCCCTTTATACGCCAGATTTGGATCTTGCTGGTTATATTCTGTTCCCTAAAGTGAAATCTCATTAAAGAGACATCATTTTAATTATATCTCAGCCATCCAGATAAATGTGACGAGTGAACTACACAGTGTTCCAACACAAGAATTCCACAGAAACTATCTAAAAGCTGTACGACCGTGTCAATCGATATATGGCACTAGGAGGGTATGATATTGAAGACTAGAACAGGAATTACTTTTATAATTTTTTTAATATTAACATCTTTTTTATATTAACACCTACATAAAATGATATTTGAAAATGAATCAACTTTTTGATATAAAATTTATTTTATTGATCGCTAATTTTAAATATTTTAGAAAATTTTTTTGTTATTTGTCTATTGTTCTTCCATTTTCTTACCATATTTCTTCGGATAATTTGAATTGGTATGATTTGATACTGCCGTTTGTACATTAAAGTGGTCTTGCAAAGAAAAGCAGTTGATTATTTCCGATGACATTTAGAAGAGAATATGTATAATTAAGGTCCATGCACAAAATAAATATGCTCATGATAAAATTCATACCTGGCTTGATTCGTACTAAGTTAGAAAATCATCAATTTAAAATTAAAAAATAAAACAACAGATCCAAGGTCACCAATAAAAAGAGCGGGATAAATGAAAAAAGGAATTATGCCAGCATGTATTTCTTTCTAATGAATAAGTACACAGTATAGTGTTTTTGTTAAAAAAACCAACAAATGTCTGATGTGCAAATGTGATGTTCACAGTATAAAAAACCGAGAATAATAAGAATATAAGAATAAGTCAAGGTAACAAGTAAAATTAAAAAATTGGGAACAGTGAATAATGAAAGCCTAGATGCAGGAAAATTCTTCATCCCAATTTCCATTCTTCTTTTGAAAGAGATCCAAGAAATAAGAGTCGGTTCAAGTGCTCACCCCTTATTCGATTCCTCTCATTGCTCTTGATGTCATCAGTCTCGGAAAATTTCCTTTCTGATGGTATAGAGTACTAATAATACTGATGTGTCGAATTGCGAGTTCGTACAGCGTTGGAAACGAGTGCTTTAAGGATTTCCAATGTTGAAATGGATTGTGGTGTCAAGCAATTACCGGTTGCTTTAAATATTGTCTTAATTCATGGGTAAGATGTTCATCATCTGTACTCTCATCACTTGCCACCAAATCGTCATGAACCTTCCAAAGACTATATTGACTAGTTCCCTCAGGGTCTCGTTGAACTGATCTTTTTCCTCAATTTTTTCACACCAATCGATTTCATTTCTTTATTGATTCGTTCCACAGCAGCAGCTGCTGCACGGACATTCTGAAAATGGATTCGTTTGAATCGCGGATCAAGTATTGTAGGAACCGAGAGAATCTTATTATTTTCAACATCTTAAAATTTCTGTTGAATTGATGCAAGGAGCTTTGTCTGGAAAAGAATTCCGTCGTTTGTTGAAGAATTAATTTGTTCAATTAATAGTGTCATACAGTGAATGATTGGTATAATAACACTGCAAGTAGGATAGTTGTAGCCGCTGATTTCCTTGATGACACATTCAATTGGCTTCGTGAGAGATACGACTTCCTGTAGGACTTCAATTTGGCTACGAGTTAGCATATCTGGAATGTCTGTTCTTTTGCATTTCAAAATAACTGCATGAACGTACTGCTGCAGAGCGAGGAATCTGTCTAACATGTAGAGAGTGGAATTCCAACGAGAATATTCGGAACATCGAGAATAAATTTCAACGCAGTTCCCTCTGATTTCCCATCAAATATTTGTAACCGTTTCAACTCATCTGAAACCACAACACTTCTGATAAGCACGACAATTTTCTTGACTGTAGCAATAAGGAATCGTACCTCCTATTTTTTTATTATAGAGAAAAAGGGGAGAATCATGATCAAAAAAAGGGGAAATTTTTTATAAAAAAAAGAGGAATTTTAATTGATGAAAAACAATCATATGTTCAAATAAAAATCTCTAAAATAATAAGACTAATATAGTATATTAATATGTGAACTAATATTTGAACAATAGTGTTTTTATTGAAAATAAACGCAATATAACTTCTGAAATAATAAAATCTACATGAGATTTTTTTAACGTTTTCACATAACTTTTCACATAACATAGAATAATTTAAAAACGAAAGACGAACATTGTAAGCAGTAGAAACACGTTTTAAAAGTAATTGCATACTTATTCTTTATTTTCAGTGACTTTGAGTCTTTTGTTTATTGCAATCTCAATAAGTTGAGATTTCCTTTTTCATACTTTTTCTCTCAGTTTCTCAACTTTAGTTCTTTGTTCTTTTTCTTTATTTCGGAGATTTTCTAGGCTCAATATCAATTCTTGAAAAACTACTCTACTTGACATAGATTTAGTCGAACTTTTCAATACTGTTTGCATCGATTCAGATTCTTTAATAGTTTCTTTATATGCTTTCTCTTCAGATATTAATTGGAATTCTAAATTTTTTATGTTTTCTGTGTTTTTACGTTTTCTACTACAGCTTTTTCTTTATTTTTACGTTCTTTTGCGTCTGCTTCTTGTTTTTTCTTTTCTTCTGCAATTCTTTTCTGCTCATCTAAGTGCATATGATATGAACAACGTGCAGTTCGTTGCAAGTTTTAAAAGTTCGCCTGACATGGGTACTTTATGAGACATAGAATTAAATCTCTTTAATCCGTCAATTATTGAAAATCTAGCATTAGGTGTTTTCTCGTTCATGTTCGTTTTTTGTCCTCTGTTAGTATTCTGCCAGATTCAGAGACCCCCGCTCAACATCAGCACTTCCGTGGGTTAATGATAAAGCCGCTTTAACCACATGCGCCGTAACAGGATACCGTAGATTTGATTGACTTTTAAACGAAAAGATTGCATTCCAATATTCATCAATTCTTTCGTTTTCTTTAAAAACAAAGGTTACTTCCGAATCTACTTGAAGCAACTTCCACTCATGCGATAAAGCATCTACATCTATATCCGTGAGTGGTAATAAATTTGCAATTTTCACAATAGAATTTACACTATCTGCTCTCTTTATATTTTGAGGCGAAAGACATTCAAAATGTTTCAATATTTTTAAACTTACTATTTTTTCAAACATGTATTTTATTGCTGCTATGTAAAAATTTTTTACTGCATTTAAAAATAACATTTTATCTGATTCTGGTAAAAGAGAAATCGAATTTTTTACTTTTCTACCGAAGCTAATATCTTTTAAATCCCGAATGTTAGATTTTTCGAACATCTTTTCGCTTGTCATATCAAGAAAATTATCAGTTAATACGGAGGACTTTACAATGTTCGAGCAAAGTATATAGATTAACTTTCTTAATTACAAATACAAGATGTGAATGAGCGGTTCATCGTTTTGCATTTTACAAGTAAATTCACTCGTAAAAATTTTAGATGAACATATAGTAAATTCTAACGTAGTTCTTAAAGATTTATTTTTTAAATACTTGATTATATCAAGATAACTTTCTTTTTTCGCTGTAGCATTTTCTTTGCTTGGAATATATTTCAAAAAAATATTCGTTTAATGCAGGAAGTTGCTCTATTACTCTCTCTGAAGCTGAGCCTATAGTAAGCCATTTAGTGCTAATATGTTTAATAAATGTGTGTAGGTAACTTTAAATCAGATTGAATTTTTTCAAAATTTTTACATCGCAAATGCTGATTATGAAAAAAATAGAATACTTTAATTATAAAATCAGAAATATCTAAATCCAAACACTGCATATCTTTCAGAAATGCATTATGTGCAAAATGCAGTAAACAAGAACCTATATCGAAGAGAGATTTATAATTCAAGTTTTTTAACTTTTCCTGAAAAAGACGGAAAACTTTTTTATTAACGTTAGGGCCATCACTACCTAACGCTAATACTCTTTTTAAAGATAAATTATGTGAATATAATCTAATGCTTTAAACAGATATTTTAATATAGTGACTGCATTGGCTTTTTCTATAAAATAAGTCACTTAATGTCGATTTACAACTAGATTTTGAGTATTAGACCAGTATTGTACTCTTATTTGAAGTTCTTTTTTACTTTTTACGTTATTCGTTTCATCATACTGTAATGTAAAATATACATTAGGAGCTTGTAACTCTGTTAATAATAAGTTTTTAAAATAAGGACCCAAAGCATATTATCATAGAGAAAGCATATTATCATAAGAAGCTTTGATTGGAGATAACGAAAAAGAATCTGGAACGCAACCAGGAAACATAACTTGAAAAAATTCCTTTTTTCCTTCACATGAAGTTACTGAATTATTAGAATTAACGATTTCCATACAAAAGAATAATTCAGTTCTAATTGCTGCTTCACGAGTACTAAATAATGATACTGAGACGATATTTTGTACTTGTTGACTAGACTTTCTTGATTCCACAGATGATTTTCGAAAATCTGTTGATTGATTAGTTGCTAACTGTGTAGATTTTGTTACAGTAATGGCTAACTGTAACTGATTTTGTTTTATCTTGAACAAGTTTCCTTTATGCTTAAGTGTCTTAGCATGTTTAGTGAGTTTTCCAAAACATTTGTCTGATAAAAATTTACCATCACAAATATTACAAAGAGCTATATGGATCATTAGGAACTTTCGCTGCCCAATTAAATACAATATTCTTGTTGTAGTCGATTTTATTTAACCAGTTGTCCTGAAATTTAGTCAGGTTCAACATTTTTTTCAAACATAAATAATATTAACTAATTAATAATTTTTTGTCGCTAGTAAATAAATTCAAATAGAGAATATTAATATAATTCGACCAAACTAGCAAATACCTTACACGGGCGAAGTTGGAAGAATATTTTTAGGGAGACGTATCTCTTGGTACGAGATTACAAGATTCCCTTGATCATAATTCAACCATACCGTGAATAAATAGGCGAGAAAAATATAGGTCCGAAAAGTCGCTGAAGCAGGAATCGAACCTGCGTCTTTCGCTTGCCGGGCGACTGCTTTTAACCAACTAAGCTATTCAGACCCTTTCGATACTATATTTTTCAATTGCCTTTTAAATAGATGTTAGTAAACAATAATTTTTGAGAACAATTTACCGGCTCTCAACGGTGAAAGATGTAAATTCTAATATTGTGTGTTAGCTCCATAATTAGGTCCAGGAGCGAATTAAATTAACTAATTAATAATTTTTTGTCGCTAGTAAATAAATTCAAATAGAGAATATTAATATAAGTCTCCCTAAAAATATTCTTCCAACTTCGCCCGTGTAAGGTATTTGCTAGTTTGGTCGAATTATATTAATATTCTCTATTTGAATTTATTTACTAGCGACAAAAAATTATTAATTAGTTAATTTAATTCGCTCCTGGACCTAATTATGGAGCTAACACACAATATTAGAATTTACATCTTCCACCGTTGAGAGCCGGTAAATTGTTCTCAAAAATTATTGTTTACTAACATCTATTTAAAAGGCAATTGAAAAATATAGTATCGAAAGGGTCTGAATAGCTTAGTTGGTTAAAAGCAGTCGCCCGGCAAGCGAAAGACGCAGGTTCGATTCCTGCTTCAGCGACTTTTCGGACCTATATTTTTCTCGCCTATTTATTCACGGTATGGTTGAATTATGATCAAGGGAATCTTGTAATCTCGTACCAAGAGATACGTCTCCCTAAAAATATTCTTCCAACTTCGCCCGTGTAAGGTATTTGCTAGTTTGGTCGAATTATATTAATATTCTCTATATAAATAATATTGATAAGAATCTCGGATAAAGATCAATAATTTAAGTAAAGTAAGATATAAAATAATTATAGATTTATTTATCTAGTTAAATTTGAATATTTAAATATAGATAATATGTAAAAATAGATAATTTCTGTATTCGTTTATGTAATTATACAAAAACAGTTAATTTGGTATAAAGTTATTTAACCGAAATATTTAAAAAAATTATGCAACAGTAAAAAATAAGCATTTATTCAAAATAAACAGACATGCATATAACTTATAAAAATGCAAATATAATTACCTGTAATTAATTAATTCTTAATGTAGTAACTAGTAAGAAAGCATATTGTGATTCTTTTCTATCGACATGAGATATTTTAGCACTCAATGAATATATAATATAAAAATAAAACTGAAACAAGAATGACAAGATGTATGTTATGAATGCAATAAAAAAAGAAAATTAAATTAAAATCTATAAAATTTAATAAAATATTAATTTTTATTAAATTCAGAAAATTCAATTTTACCTAGTTCACTCTGTTGCTGTCCTTAGAATTAACAAAGTAATAACTACATTCTGACTTATTTTTAGACCAGTTTAACATATATCTAGACTCTGTAAAATAGAGGAGATATATATTAAGAAATTTATTTTATTAAAAACGATAAATCAAATATTTTAAAATGAACGAATTTTTATTATATGTATAAAATTTATTAAAAAGCGACCTGACTGGCCAATACAAAACTTTTTAACACGACGTTTCGGCCCTTGGGTACGGGCCCTTATCAAGTGTTGCTATAAAAATTAATGAAAAATTGTATATTAACAATGAGAAACGAACCGCAATTTAGGATGTAATGTACAGAATAATTATAAGAGCGTTACCTTTCAAGCTGTCAAAGTGAAAGCCGTGATATGACTAATGTCGAAACAGAAGACATGTATGTCAAATTACATGTCTCGCGTCCAAAAAACATAAACATTACAAAGTTAAAAAGTTTTGTATTGGCCAGTCAGGTCGCTTTTTAATAAATTTTATATTTTTACTCATCACTGGCGACTTCACTTTAATTATTTGATATTTTATTATATGTATTTTATAATATACCTGATCATATATTCGTTATAATCGTACAATTGAATATTTCTCCAATCTAATTCTTCTTTCTTCATGGCTTTCTGATGAAAATTTAAAACAACTCTTACAATTAAGTTAAGTTAAGTTAAGTTAAGGTTCGTCTGAAACTTTTACTTATCTTGTGATGTTTATTTATAACATTTTTACCTGTTATAAATGTGTTTGCATTAATGACAATTAATTACTGATTTTCCAAAATATTTTTATATTATTTTCATAGAATTCTTACCGAAAATTTAATAAGAAATAAAAGAATTAAAATTTAATTTATTTTATCGTAGAATCAAAGTATAAGTAACTGATATTCACTCTCTCTAGAAAACAGGAGACCTAATTCGCTGAAAACTGTAAAAAATTTAATTCTCAGCAATACAGAATACTTTATTATCACCTGTAAAGAAAACTAAAATAATGATTAAATGTTACTTAACTTGGAAAATCTGCTCATTTTCTTTGCCAACTTTTTTACAAAACATTTTTCAATTTTTTATACTTTTAAAATTTATTAAACAGAAGAATATTCACATATCCTGTCACAGTGTTAGC
The DNA here is from genome assembly GCA_963971435.1 of Lasius platythorax. NCBI lineage: Eukaryota > Metazoa > Arthropoda > Insecta > Hymenoptera > Formicidae > Lasius > Lasius platythorax. The sequence continues at coordinate 13,460,255 of OZ020542.1, read as the reverse complement.
GTCAACGATAGGAAAACGAAATGTGGTCGAGCGACGACCATAACTGGTCATGATCTTGATTTTTATAGAGATGTTAAAACAAATCAACTGTACATTTATCTAACTGTACATCTACCATTTATAGTACATTATTTGTACTTTTATATTATTTTTATTAAGTTGTTTTCTAATAATTCTTAATTACGTTACATTGCAGCACAATACAAAAGAGATATGTTGCAGTTGACCTTTTTCTAATGCTCAGAATTTTTTGGTGATCAAACTATTTAAATTGTATGGATTTTAATGTTCGAACATTTCTAATTTAAATTAATTGAACACTTAATTTGATTTTCAAATATATATCCCAAATTCATTTTCAGGGTATAATATCTGATCTTTTCCCGGGGTTGTTTCTACCTTCGCCGAACTACAAAGCGCTTCTTTCCGCGGTAAATGACATCGCTCAGGAACGAAATATTCAAACAGTGAGCGTGTTTTTACTGAAAATCGTGCAGACCTATGAAATGATGATGGTCCGGCACGGCTTCATGCTAGTGAGTAATTGAGAAAGTGACGATATAGTAGTGATTCATGAAATTGATTAACTATCTCAAAAATTTTTTAAAAATTATTAAAAAATAGTAACTTTTTGACAGATTTGGTAAATATTTAAAGCTTTACCTTACAAATCACTTCTAATTTTATATACAGGGTGGATCACTAAAGGTGTTGCAGACTAATATTGCTGAAAATGAACGAGATATGCAATTCTTATTTTCCAGCGACTATTTGGCATCGAAGGGGGCATTGTTTGATGAAGTTTATTTTTGCGTCGAATAAATGCATGTTTACTTGCGAATGGCAGTAATTTCGAACATTGTTTGTAACAAGAACTGAACACTTTCACATTTTTTTTTTCATTCTAATTTTGATATGACCTTGACTGTGTGTGGTCATTTTAATCGTTAAGAGACGGGCTACAATTGTACGTAATAAAAAGAATATGTTGTCAGTTAAAAAAAACAAGGTGTCTTTGAAGTGACCTTAACAACTTTGCTTAGAAAAAAATTAACTTCATCAAACAATGCCTGCTTTGATGCCAAACAGTCGCTGGAAAATAAGAATTGCATATCTCGTTCAATTTCAGCAATATTAGCTCGTAACACCTTAGTGATCCTCCCTGTATATTATAAAGTAAACGCATCTACACTTTGAATCATATTTTTTTTCTTTTTTAATAAATTAAACAAATATGTAAAGCCAAAACTTTATCAAACAATAATTAATTTTTTGTATCGCTAGTAATTTATAAATCAAAGGTATCTTTATATAAATTCGACCAATACTAGCTATAAACTTGTTTAACATACGTTTAGCATACGTTTAACTGAATTCTAACATGACACAACGATTTCTCTTTATAATTGTGATGAAGTTAATATTGATACATCTTTGTGAAAATTGAAATATTGACATATATTGATGCTATCATTATAACTTGTACTTGAAAAGGACCAAAACCGATGGTCGAAACGTCGCAATAAATAAACAAGTTTATAGCTAGTATTGGTCGAATTTATATAAAGATACCTTTGATTTATCAAACAACATATTAAACATTTTTCTTTACATTATTGCCATTCTTAGACAGTTTTCTGTTATCATTTCCCATTTTTCATAAAGAAAAGCTCTTCAAGATAAATTTTGTAGGCCTTTAAGTTCTCGCGAATTTTTCCTCAGAAAATTCTGCAAGAACTAGAATAAGTGGTAATCTGATGATGTAATACCTCGTGAATACAGTAGGCGACACAGAATATTTTAATCAAGCTTTAACAACTTCTGGAAAGTAGAAGATACCTTAGATCTGGCATTTCTGGTAGAATACAATGTCCTTTCTTTTGCCAAAATCTATATGCTTTTGGTCTATTGCTGCAATTTGTTTAGTTGCAAACAGTATTATTTGAATTAAATATTTGATTGCTAAGAATTTATATTGTACAATACTTTTTTAAATTCAATCAAATATATATTTTCTTTTTAGATGAAACTCTCGAGCTTTAGATTTAGTTAATAGTGATTTGTTTTTTGCTTGATCTAGGAACTTTTGTGTTCAATGATGTTGTAAACAATCCATTTTTAATCACCCTATTTGTTTAAAAAACGAGTCGTTTTTTGTTATATTTGGATAATACATTGCAGATAATGATGCGTTTTAATAAGCTTTTTTCAATTAATTTGTGCGTCATCTAAATGTCACAGCAATTCATAGCTAAGGTGTAAATAATTTTCATTGTTACATTTCAGTATATGTTTAGTATTTTTCAATATTTTTTTTCCCAAATCATTTGATGTGAATTATTTTTTTATGTTGTTTTAATTTAATTCAGTTAGTAAACCTTTCAGTATATACAGCGTCTTCGACAAAAGAATTTTCTGCACAAAACTTCACAAACTAAAATTCATAAAGTTGATTGTATTTCATTTAAAGGGATTGTCCCAATTGTGCACATTACTAATCGGACACGACAATATTTTCCGATCAGACAGTCTCACAATCAGACACAGTCTGAATTGCACACAGTCCCGATACAAATTCGATCGGACACAGACCCGACTATACACAGTTCCATATAAGAATTTTCCGCACAAAGCGAGGTCTATCCCCATCGCCGGATGCTTTTAATGTGGCATATTTTTTTTCGGATTTATATCGTGTTCTTATGATAATAATAAAATATAATAGGAAAAAATATATTTTATTTTTTTATTTTAAAACTTGCAAAATGCAATGAATATAACCAATTTTCATATTTTTTTATAAGAGTGAGCGGATATATCGTTTGTGGGTGATTTCGAAAAATGATTACCAGAAAATCAAGAGATGCGGTAGCGTCTCGCGCCAAGTCACGCGCAAGCAATGAGACGCACCATGTATTTATACGCGAACCGGCTAGTTGAGAATAGTTGAGATTATCAGACCTCAATAACCGCTGAACGGATCAAGTTCTTACTAGGCTTAGTTTGAGTTTAAATTTGCTATGTATACACACGACTCTCCGATACACAAACAGTTACAAGAAACCAGCCGAGTCCGAGCACGACGAGAGTCAGTCGAAATGCGGGAGCGACGGTGTAAACACCTCCTTGTCCGAATAAAGATATATTCTAAATTCCTTGAGTCTCTTTCTTCAAACATAACATTGGCGAGAAAAATAAATTCACGCGTGCACTAAATGAGCGAAAAATTAAGTTGGACTGAAATCGAGACTGAAATAGAACAACTGGTAAATAAAAAAAGAACAGGATGGATAATAAACCAAACAAAACAGGAATTACTAACCACTTGTGAAAAACTCAATGTGCCGGTTCCGAAAAACGCGAATTTAGAATCTGTGAGAAATCTACTTCGTGACTTTATTAAAAGTACAGACACAAAAGAAAGTGAAAGTGACGATTGTTCCAACACCGAAGAGAGGGAAGAGGAGGAAATGGCAAGAGCAATTGGTAAACTTTTGGAATTCGTACCAGAAATCCAATCATGGGAGGACTACATCGAACAGTTTGAGTTCTACCTAGAAGCCAACAACATAAATGAGGAAAGTAAAAAGCGCTCCACTCTTCTTACCGCCGTAGGGGTAAAAATATATTCTACAATAAAATCATTCTGTTTACGGAAGCACCAAAAGAGATGTCTTATAATGACATTGTAAAAATTTGCAAGGAGCATTTCGGAAAATCGAAAAACGTATTGTTGAATAGAGTTCAGTTCCATAAACGCGATCAATTAGAAGACGAATCCTTGCAAGATTTTGTTCGCGAACTTAGAAAACTAGCCGAAGACTGCAAATTTGGAGGCCCAACAGAAAAATTACCGTCGGAAATAATGCTTCGCGACAGATTTGTAGCGGGTATTAGGGACGAAAAATTACAAAGATACTTGTGTCGAGAACATAAAGAAATAGACACGGATACTAACCCGGACGGACTCTCACTAAGTAAACCTCTAGAAATGACTCGCAACGTAGAATCGACCGTTGACCAACAGAAACTAATCAGACAAAAGGAAGCGAAATCAATTAACAAAATAACAAATAAAAACAAAAAATATGAAAGGAAGGGCACCCGAGAAAAAGGATGTTACTTATTGGTTACTTATTGGTTATATCTCAGAAAGTACTTAATCAGAAAAAGTTTCATTGTAGTGTTTTGAAAAGATCTCGATGTCAGCTACAAAAATATCGAATAAAAACCATTTAACACCCTGTATACTCGTATACAGGGTGTTAAAAAATTAGACCGACAAACTTTGATGGGAAATAGAAGACTTTAAAATAAACATTTTTTGTTAATACTATTTTTCTCTCCGACATTTAGTTTTAATTCTATATGGTATGAAATAGAAGTTTGTAACTTAGACAATAAACAAACATATAAGTGGAAAAATCAAATTGTATTTTAATCTTGAACAGAAAACGAAGCAAATACATAAAAGTGATTCATTCTTTTTACAGTAAATGCTCAAAAATTCCTCCATTAACTTCAACACAAAGATAACAGTCATTCATCAAACTTATTTCGTCGAAGCATTGATTGTCTCACACGCTCGAAGACTGCAGGGATGTTTTACATCTGATCTGCCGCAGTTATCCGGGCTAACAATTCTGCTTTTGTTTCAATGGGAGTCTCATGAATAAGAGTTTTTATATGTTTCCACAAGAAAAATCTAGTCCCTCAATACTGTTCACTGACGAAACATGCTTCACAAAGGAAGGTATTTTAATTCTTATAACTCTCATGTTTGGGACATGTATGAAAACTCTTATTTGTGAGACTCCCATTAAAACAGAAACAGAATTGTTAGCCCGGATAACTACTGCAGCAGATTAGATTCAAAATATCCCTGCAGTCTTCGAGAGTGTGAGACAATCAATGCTTCGACGATGTCATCTTTGTATTAAAGTTAATGGAAGATTTTTTGAGCATTTACTGTAAAAAGAGTGAATCATTTTAATGTATTTATTCCGTTTTTTGTTCAAGATTTAAATTATTAAATACAATTTGATTTTTCCACTTACGAGGGTCAGTCAAATATAAACCGAACTTTTCCCAAAACTTTTTATTCGATCAAAATATTTCCAAATCATACCCAAGTCATTTTTCTACATAGTTTCCACTAACATCTAAGCACTTTTGCCACCGGATTGGCATTTTTTTTATTCCCGTGTCATAAAAAGTAGTGGAACATGTCAAAAGCCAATTGCGCAACACATTATAATCAAGTTTTTGACGAACGAAAATGTTAAACTGACCGAAATCATGCGGAGACTACGCGCGCAGTTCGATAATGAGACGTTATCAAAGACATAAGTGTTTACATGCCATAAAGTGTTTACTGGTGAATGTAAAAACGTGCAAAATTTAACCCATCCACGTTGCCCAAAAACCAGCGTAACGCCAAAAAAATTCAAGTTCATGACTTTATTGACCGGCGAATAACAGTGGACGAAATTTGTGAAAAAACTGGAATAAGCCATGGTAGTGTGCATTCCGTCATTTGGAAGGAGTTAAAGTTTCGATAAATTTCGGCATGATGGGTTCCATATGAGTCGAAATTTCTCAGACTTTTGAATCGATATGAAGCAGAATCCCCGATTTATCCCTGTTTGATTACCATTTGTTTGGACTACTGAAAGAGGCGTTGGGAGGACAACGATTTGACAATAATGAAGAGGTAAAAGAATTCGTGCGCAATTGGCTTCGGAAACGTTCCTTTTTATGACAAGGAAATAAAAGAACTGCCAATCCGGTAGCAAAAGTGCTTAGACGTTAGTGGAAACTATGTAGAAAAATGACTTGGGTATGTGTTGGAAATATTTTGATCGAATAAAAAGTTTTGAGAAAAGTTCGGTTTATATTTGACTGACCCTCGTATGTTTGTTTATTGTTTAAATCACCTACTGCTATTTCATACTACATAATATTAAAATTAAACGTCAGAGAGAAAAATAATATTAACAGAAAATGTTTATTTTGAAGTCTTCTGTTTCCCTTCAAAGTTTGTCGGTTACCCTGTATATATAGGGTGTCCCATTTTAACTTTTGCATCGAAATATCTCAGAAAAAACGAGTTTTTCGAGAAAATGACAAGAAATCAAAAGCGCTATCTGATAGGTTTGTTAGATTTTAGGTCTGGAGCCTTGTTTGGGTCCGGTGAGGCCCAAGTCAATTTATTAAAATGGAAACCCATATTTTTCATTGCAGGTTCAGAATACTTTTTTGCATCTGACATAGCTGATTATAATTTGGGCCAAGAGTCCATTTTGGGCCCAATAAGACCTAAGTCGATCTTCTTGCATAGAAATCCTTATTTTCAGACGGAGTCATGCTTAGAATAGTTTTTTCCTCCTAATAAAGCTGATGAGAGTGTGGGTTTTGGGCCCAGGTTAGACTCAATCAGAGCCGGGTTGGTTTTTTCAAACAAAAATCCCCGTTGTTCAATCCAAATACGCGTTTAAGACAATTTTCCGCTATCCAACAAGATAGATTAGATTTTGGGCTCAAAGCTCAGTTTGAGTACAAACAGACCCAATTCAGTTTGCTCCACCGAGAAGCCCGATATTGCAGATGCGTGTTGGAAACTTTTTTCTGCTTTCCGAGAGGGTAGAAGATTCTGGGCCCGGGGCTCAGAATGGGCCCAATCAGACCCAAGTTGATATTTTCGAATTGAAACTTCTATCTTCTACTGTGAATTTGGATCGTGCTCAGTCGGATCCAGCTCGATGTTTCTAAACAGGCTTCATTCACTTTCTACTTATTCTAAATTCTACTCATTCCCTATGTCTTCCGGAAGTCACATTACTCATCTACGTCTTTTTTACTGAAAACTCATTTTCAAAGACATTTCCAAAGTCGTCTAATTGCAATCTTAATAAAAAACAATTGTTCTCTTATCTCAAAAAATGTTCAGGAGTTTTGCTTTTTGAATACATGAGATGTCAAACGATGATCTCCGTACTACGATAAATGCGATCTTTTTGTTAGAGCGCAGTATAGGACTAGTGTTGAAATGTAATAGATGATATTTGGAAATAGGTTTAAACTTTGAATGTTCATGAGTTTATGCTATATCTGTATAAGTTGATATCATTTCTGTTTCATTTTTTCACATACAAGGAAAACCACCAATAAAACATCAAGCATGTTTTTAATCATTTTTTTAAGTTTAGAACCATTACAAAAATAACTTTCTTTCTGTGACTTTTTCTAAATTTTAAGTGAAGTTTTTCCTAATCAGTTTTTCCTAACTTTGCTCAGAGTAAACAATTAAAAAGTACAATTGAAATATCATTCCTAGTAAGAATTTTATAATGCTGCATTTATCAATAACCTATCAACTTTGAAATGTTCAGTGACGTATCTGACTTCACAAAATGTCAAATTATCCACCAATCAAAGTAGTCGATATTCTTCTTATTCTCGCTGAATGTCATAGAAACTACAGACGTGCGGCACACGTCTATGCTCAACGATTTTCTGATCGCCGGTATCCAGCTAATTGGCAAATCCGCAAAATTAAAAGAAGATCTCGCAGGAATCCCACCAACCAGGAATATCACCAAAAACAGAGAAATAGACTTCAGAACAATAATGATCTTAAAGTTCTCGCAGTGTTGGGAATGGCCCATATCAATCCACATATTAGTACTCGTCAAGCGGAACCTCAACTAGGATTTCCAAGAGCCACTATTCATCAAATATTACAATCGGTTCGATACCGTCCTTACCACATCACTCTTGTACAGGAATTAAATAAAGGTGACCACAGAATGCGAGCTCAATTTTGCAGATGAGCACTCGATAGATTAGAACAAGATCCAGAATTTATCTAGAATGTCCTGTTCGGGGATGAAGCAACATTATAGCAATGGGAGTTTGATTAGACATAATTGTCATTATTGGTCACCAGTTAATCCTTATTTGTATCGACAAGTGCTTAATCAGTATCGTTGGACCCTTCATGCTTGAGTGGGAATATGCCATGTTAAAATCATCGAACCTCACTTTTTGATCATACCGTCTCCGGTGCAACTCATTTAGAGTTCCTTCATCATTTGCCAGAATACCTTGAGAACATTCCATTGAATATCCGCCGGAGATGTTGGTTTCAGCAAGATGGTGCGCATTTTTATCGTGATGTTAGAATCTTTTTGGATGAGCAATATCCAAATCATTGGATATGTCGAGGAAGACCAGTCCTGTGGCCTCCAAGATCACCAGATCTCAATTCGTTGGATTTTTCTTCTGGGGTTATTTAGAAAATGCTGTTTACGAGAATGCGCCGACTAGATTAGACTTGATGGATAGAATAAGGATGGATAGAATAAGGAGAGCCTGTGAAACGATAACTCTAAAAGTACTGAGATCAGTATCAGAAAACTTTAAGAGGAGACTTCGATTGTGCTTATGAAATAATGACAAACATTTTGAACATTTGATTTGGAGACCTGAGTGAAGCTAAATTGTGTTCTCCCAGGAGAATCATTTACCAATCTAACCTTAAGTAGATGGATTGACCGTTGATCTTGTCTTAATTGGCTGGAGCGATTCCGGTCTTGTCTTAATTGGCTGGATCGATCTCAGTCTTGCCTTAATTGGCTGGATCGATCCCGGTCTTGCCTTAATTGGCTGGATCATATCCGCTCTTGCCTTGATTAACTGGATAATCCCTGACGTCGCTTTATTAGCTAGAACATCCTCGACCTAATCTACCCTGTCTAAAAAGAAAAAACTGTGTTAAATCTGCAATAAAAAATCGGACTTCTCGGTCTAGAGAACTGAATTAGGTCTGTTTGGGCCTTGTGCCCAAAATCTAATCTATCTTGTCGGTCAGCGGAAAATTGTCAAACGCAGATTTGGATTGAAAAAACGGAGATTTTTGTTTGAAAAAACCAACCCGGGCCTGATTGGGCCCAACCTGGGTCCGGGACCCACAATCACATCAGCTTTATTAGGACGAGAAAACTGTTCTAAGCCTGAATCCGCCTAAAAATGAGGTTTTCCATGCAAAAAATTAACTTGGTCTTTATTAGGCCCAAAATGTAATTAGCTATATCAGATGCAAAAAAGTATCCTGAACCTGAATCTGCAATGAAAAATATGGGTTTCCATTTAAAAGAATCGGCTTTTGCCTTATCGGGCCCAAACAAGGCCCTGGACCCAAAATCTAACAAACTCGTCAGATAGTTTTTTCGATTGTCTAAAAGTTTGATTTCTTGTTTGGTTTTCTCGAAAATCCGTTTTTCCGAGACATTTCGATGCAAAAGTTGAAATGGGAGCCTATATACAGGGTGTCCGGAGTCAATCGCATCACCCGTCGTGTGCTGATAGAGCAGGTTAAACCGAGTAAGAAAGCCCTCCACCGTTTTGCGATCTTCGCAATAATTAATGAGAAATAAATTAAACAAGATCGGCCAATACGCGCGAGTTCAAGCGCGCGGCGAGAAGAGACAGCCCACGCGGGGGTCCAGCGTTATGCATTGCTCGTATTTAGCCATTGTCCTTTGTAGAGTGCTCCTCCCCGCTTTGTCGCGTGCGTAGCAACCGCGTAAACATTAGACTTTTATTTTCGCCGCGCGACAAGTATCGCGTAAACAGTAGGAGGTCTCTTCTCGCCGCGCGCTTTTACTCGCACGGATTGGCCGCTTTTTTTTATTTAATTTCTTATTAATTATTGCAAAAATTGCAAAACGGTACAGGACTTTCCTACTCAGTTTAACTGCCTCTACCAGCACACGACGGGTGATGCGATTGACTCCGGACACCCTGTATACATATATATATTGTAACCGTTATATATTTATGACTGCGCTATTTTAACGTCAATAAACGAGTCGTTATTAACCCACGGCGCACCTTCGACGCAATCTATCAGATATTGATCTTTAACTATAATATGACTATTTACACGAAGTTAGGCGCCAGGTACAAAAATCCGCATCTCACAAAAATACACGAGAGCACAAAAAATGAGATCGATAATTAATCGGGACGGCAGAATATTCGGCTACTCAGTTAACGATAAATAGTAGAGGAGATGATTTGTACGGACAAGACTGGTGAGAGCCGAGAACGACAAATCGAGAGAAATAAGGATCAATTAATTGTAACAAAAACAAGTATATTGAAGAAGAATATAAGAGATGTCTCGTAGAGATAAAGAAATATAAGAAATGTTTCGTAGAGATCGTCGATTAATATTCATCGGCAGCGAGCACCTTGGGCTCCCGCTGTCGTGACCGAGCGCAAGGATCTCAATTTACGCGGATAACGCGTGAGCTAGAGTCGATCTTTCGGCGAGCAAATATTTTCTGATGCACGAGGCTTATTCGGACCTCGACAACTATCGAAATTCCGCTCGTATGCTAATAACCAACTTGCGCTCGCTTGCGAATTAATATGCGAAGATGTAATTGCACGTTAGAGTGTTTTCGCAGTGATCGTACAAGCAATGATAATCATTAATTCACAAGATACGAAACGCGGTAACAGTAATGATCTCCGTTCGTAGAGAGGCATTAAAGCATGTTAATTCTGTCTCAGAAACTAATCGTGATCTCACTCGAAATTACAAGATATTCTAATAAACAGGAACAGTAGTGAAATTTGAGCGATATAGAAAAATTTCGATAACGGAACGGTACTCGACGGCAACTTGAATTATTCCGGTAAGGTGCAATATTACGATACAGACGAAAAGACACAAAAACGGGACTATAAACGTTAGAAGATTCGTTGTGGACACTAAATACGTTACGTGGCATACGAATTTGCTAGAAAGACAATTTTTACTAATTGTAAGACGAGACTGACTTAACAAAATACACTACTCAAAAAAAATAGGGAACACTACTCTAAAAATTGGACTATTTTCAAACCGCTGAAACTCGGCGAAAAATCATCGTAGACAAAAAATAAAAAAGCATTTTAAAGCTTGAAGTTTCAACTTTAACAGGTTATCGGTAATTTTTAAAAATTTTTTAATTTTCCTTGTTCTGTGCTTTAAAAAAGAACACATTGTTTTGTTTCTTGAAATTATGTATTTTTACACTCTGCAGCTCGATAAAAAATTTCTCTCGAAACATTAATCTCAATTTCCATAAAGTACAACATTTTGTTTACAAAACGCTTTTTCTCAAATTTTCCTACGATTTTTTTTGACTGAGTTACACGATTTTGAAACTAAACCTGTATCTTAGAAATGATGTCGAAACAAGGAAAATAAAAAAAGTTTAAAGAACCACCAATAGCGCGTTAAAGTTGAAACTTTAAACTTTAAAATGCTCACATCGAGCACTTATAAAGTAAGAGATGAAACTTGGACAATTTTTCTTTTGGTTGATATACATATGTATTACTAATCACTATATATTTGTAAACTTCAAAAATATAGTTATTTGAAATCGGATAAATCATTTTGAATAACCCTGTATTATAAATATATAATTATACACACACACACACTAACATATATATATATGCAAATTAAATATTGTGATCAAACATGTTGGTCGGAGAACCATTCGGAGGCAAGACTGTTGTTCTTCGCATTTTGGCCGACGCTTTAACGTTGATGCACAAACATGGTGATGAAAACGGCTCGCCGACCAGATACTTCGTTCTAAATCCCAAGGCCATCACTCTGGGCCAATTATATGGTTATTTTGACCCAGTGTCTTCTGAATGGACTGACGGAGTGTGCGCTTCCGCTTTTCGAAGGTTTGTCTCGGATGATTCATTCGAAAGGAAGTGGATCGTTTTTGATGGGCCAGTAGACGCCACATGGATCGAGAGTCTAAACACAGTGCTCGACGACAATCGCAAGCTCTGTCTCACGTCTGGTGAAGTAAGTAAAAGTTTTTAATTTTTTATTAAAATATTTATATAACAAATATATAAATAAAAAATTATTAATTTCTCTAAAAAATCAATTAGAAATCTAATTATTTAATAATAAAGCAGAAACTGAGATTAAAATAAAATAAAATAAAATAATTAATAAATAAAAATATAAAGACAGAGTCATATCACGGCTTTCACTTTGACAGCTTGAAAGCAACACTTGATAAGGGCCCGTACCCTAGGGCCGAAACGTCGTGTAGAAATATTTGTATTGGCCAGTCAGGTCGTCTTTTAATAAATTTTATATTAATAAATAAAAATGTAAATTAAATTAAAATTAAATTAATTAATTTTTACAAAAATAATTTAAAAATTATTTTAATTAAATTTAAAAATTAATTTTATAAATTAATGTTTTAAATTTAAAAATTAATGTGGAAATACTAATTAATTAAATATATGATATATTCTATCAAAATAATCCTTTATTCAGGTGTATATATATATATATATATCATTTACTTCCTTGATTTATTCATTTATTTATTTAATCATTAATTAATTTATTTATTTATATATTCAGCTATATTTATTTATCTATTTAACAATTTATATTAATTTATTTACTTATATTTATCTTTATCTATTCATCTATTTATTTATTTAATCATAATCTCCCTTTATTTTTGTATCAATTTATTTATTTAATTATGCATTTATATACATATATCGTTGCATCCCTCGATCGATCCTGATCGATCTTGAAATTCGCGCCCGCCATTGTCTTTTACTTTCTCACACTCGTGCGCGAGAAATGACAAAACCGCGATTTAAAAGAACATTAATTTTAATCATAATGACAAATTAAAAAGGCTCTAATATAATAATATAATGCAGGTACGAAGAGGGCTAGTGAGAGCCTTATGCGGATATTAGGCGCAACGAATTTGTTTTTTAAATTCTACTCTAATTATATCGAACGTTTCGGTGCCTTGTTTGGACCATCTTCAGCGGAATGACTAAAAAATTCAGACGTTTTTTGTATGTCCTGACCTCAGCAACATACAAAATAGTACTGTTTCACTAGCCCTCTTCGTACCTGCATTATACAGGGTGTCCCAGAACTACCGCATATCCCGTTAATGAGAGATTCCTGAGGTTATTTGGAGAAGATTTTTCCTCAACGAAAATGTCGAAGGAGGTCATCATTTTTTGCAAGCTCCCAATTTTTGCCATCATATATCTTTGTAACTAAGCCTTAAATTAAAATTCTATTCAATTAAACTCGACCTGAAATTAACTAAAGAATGTAGTTTTGATAATATTTTAATTCCATAAAGCTTAGTTTGCAAAAAGCCCTTTATTATCAATCACTTATAACTCGAAAATTATTGGTGCCTGGACATTTTCGTTGAGGAAAAATCGTCTCCAAATAACCTCAGGAATCTCCCCCATTAACTCCCATATGCGGGAGTTCTGGGACACCCTGTATATTAATATTAAACTTAGAACAGAACAAAAGCAACAAGGGAAATAAAAAGATAATTATAGCAGTCGAAAAGATGCGTCCATGCGTCCATGCGTGCATTGACAGCAGTCGCGAGATTCTCTAAGATGTTGGAAGGGCTCTGTTTGCCTACATTGTGATTGCCAACGGTTTTGTTTGCCTACATCGTTTTGCCAACAGCTTCGATTGCTGACATTTCTAATTGCCTACAGAGCATTTGCCTAAGCATTATTACGCATATTTAATAATTTAAAATACAAACGTACGTTTGCGCACATGACATTATTGCGCCTCTGCACATTGCACACATAGATTCATTGCACACATGCAGATTGCACACATAACCTTATTGTACACATACACATTGTACATAACCATATTTTACACATAAAATAACAAATCGCATTAACTCTTTGTGCACACGACGTTATTGCACACATGCGAATTGCACATATGACTTTAATGCGCAAATATGTATTGCACACAAAATATAAAAAAAATCGTATTTACACTTTGCACCCAAAACATTATTACGCACATACACATTGCACATGTGCATATTAATATTATACCTTGCCAGTGATGCCAGAAACAGGTCGCAAGCAACACGCAACCGTAGTGGGGAGAATGACGCACACAAGCGAAAACCGCGTACGTGTGAGCTCGGCGTTTCGGCTAGCTTCGGATAGCAGAAGAGAACAGATATACTGTTTTCTGTCTCCTTCTCTACCGAACCGACAACGAAGGCGACGAGCGATGCGGCGACGTTATGTTGCTCGATTCTTAATACGCGTGACAGCGTTAAATGTTTTCTTACAGCCTTCTTGTGTTATAAATAAAATGTTTTTTTTTCACAACCTTCTAACATTATGTATTAAATGGATTTTTACAGCCTTTTGATATAATTTTACCCAAATATTTTTTAACTTTGTTTAAGGAAATATTTATTAAAACGTAGGTACTTATATTATTTAAAAGAAAATAAATTTTTTATTTTTAAAAGAATATATTTTAATTAATAGTATTAAATATTTTATCCGTCTAAAAAAGACATCACAGATGTAAAAAAAAAGCGCTAAGTATATCTTTCTCTAGCAAAAATAGTTCTTTACAAAACTTAATTGCCATCAAAGATATTATCTTATCAAAAATTATATAAATTATATATTTTTTACCTTAACAAAAATTAATCGCCATCAAAAATATTTCTTCTCAAAAATTATATTTATAAATTATATTTTATCTTTATTAATAACGTGGAAAAAAAACAAAATATTAGCATTAAAAAGAAGTGAAATAAAAAATCACGCTAAGTAAATTTAGAAAAATATAATGTATAATATTCAGATGAATTATTTTTTATAATTAGAGTAGATCTATTTAATGTAAGATGCAGAAAATATTAAAATTACGAAATTTTGCATTCGTTTATCTATCTAATATTGCATTCTATTTCATTTGCAATAAAATATATATATAGCATAGTATGGGGTGTAAATATATATATATATATATATATATATATATATATATAATAAACTTTATTTATATCTCTTAATAATTATTCATATTTATTTAATCCAAATATACTCAAATGTATATTCAAGAAAAGATAATACGACAAAGAATGTAGAAAATTTAAAAATTGAAATTTAATGCAAGAAATTTAAAGTTAAATAATAACAGTTAAAAAATTAAAGGAAACATATTTTATGCAAAAATTTATAGTTAAAAGGATAAAAGCTAAAAATTAAAGTTAAAAAAATAAAGGTAAAAAAATTACATTTGTAAAAATATTTAGCGCTGTTTTTCCAAGTTTTTTTGCAAATGAAATTTGTTTACCTTTATTTTTTTAACTTCAATTTTAGCTTTTATTTTTTTAACTATATATGTTTATGCATAAAATTTTTTAACTGTAACTTTTTTACTTTAAATTTGCATTAAAAATTTAATTTTATCTTTTTAAACCTATTTCTTAATTTTTTATTTTTTTAACTTAAAATTTTTTGGCATTAAATTCTTTTACTTTAATTTTTACTATAATTTTTTAATTTTTTTTTTATTTAAAATTTTTAATTTTCAAAATTCAATTTTTTGGGCCTTGTAATATCTTTTCTTAAATATACGTTTGAGTATATTTGAATTAAACAAATATAAATAAATATTTAGAAATGTAAATGAAATTTATTGTATATATGATAATAAATATATTGAAAATATATACATTGGAAAAACAGGCGCTAAGTTTTTTGCAAATGTAATTTTTTTACCTTTATTTTTTTAACTTTAATTTTTAGCTTTTAACTATAAATTTTTGCATA
>OZ020542.1:13378580-13444347 GCA_963971435.1 Lasius platythorax | reverse complement strand
TTAGAAAAATATAATGTATAATATTCAGATGAATTATTTTCTATAATTAGAGTAGATCTATTTAATGTAAGATGCAGAAAATATTAAAATTACGAAATTTTGCATTCGTTTATCTATCTAATATTGCATTCTATTCCATTTGCAATAAAAAATATATATAGCGTAGTATGGGGTGTAAATATATATATATATATTTACACCCCATACTATGCTATATATATTTTTTATTGCAAATGAAATAGAATGCAATATTAGATAGATAAACAAATGCAAAATTTCGTAATTTTAATATTTTCTGCATCTTACATTAAAT
Organism: Lasius platythorax; assembly: GCA_963971435.1. Lineage (NCBI taxonomy): Eukaryota > Metazoa > Arthropoda > Insecta > Hymenoptera > Formicidae > Lasius > Lasius platythorax. Next base: position 13,444,034 of record OZ020542.1, on the reverse strand, counting down.
AGATCTACTCTAATTATAGAAAATAATTCATCTGAATATTATACATTATATTTTTCTAAATTTACTTAGCGTGATTTTTTTATTTCACTTCTTTTTAATGCTAATATTTTGTTTTTTTTCCACGTTATTATTAAAGATAAAATATAATTTATAAATATAATTTTGAGAAGAAATATTTTTGATGGCGATTAATTTTTGTTAAGGTAAAAAATATATAATTTATATAATTTTTGATAAGATAATATCTTTGATGGCGATTAAGTTTTGTAAAGAACTATTTTTGCTAGAGAAAGATATACTTAGCGCTTTTTTTTACATCTGTGATGTCTTTTTTAGACGGATAAAATATTTAATACTATTAATTAAAATATATTCTTTTAAAAATAAAAAATTTATTTTCTTTTAAATAATATAAGTACCTACGTTTTAATAAATATTTCCTTAAACAAAGTTAAAAAATATTTGGGTAAAATTATATCAAAAGGCCGTAAAAATCCATTTAATACATAATGTTAGAAGGTTGTGAAAAAGAAACATTTTATTTATAACACAAGAAGGCTGTAAGAAAACATTTAACGCTGTCACGCGTATTAAGAATCGAGCAACATAACGTCGCCGCATCGCTCGTCGCCTTCGTTGTCGGTTCGGTAGAGAAGGAGACAGAAAACAGTATATCTGTTCTCTTCTGCTATCCGAAGCTAGCCGAAACGCCGAGCTCACACGTACGCGGTTTTCGCTTGTGTGCGTCATTCTCCCCACTACGGTTGCGTGTTGCTTGCGACCTGTTTCTGGCATCACTGTACCTTGCGCACATGACATTATTACGTGTATACAAATAGCACATACATGACTATATTGCATACTTAAAATAAGATTAAGGGATAAATATTTCGGCTGCAACAGCTATCAATATTCTTGATCTTGACATATATTTCGTTAAAATCACAACTCTAAAAAACTTTTAAAAAATTTCAACCAGCGCTTTTTATTAATACTTAATAATAAGACTTTAGTCAATGTAAAAACAAGAGTGCACATGCAAATCCATGTGGAACCATATAATTATAGATTTTATTTTACATTGAAAGCACTTACAAAGCACTTACAAAATATTTACAAAGCACCGAGCGATGTAAGATCGATCTCGCTTTTTGTGGATAGTTGCAAATCCACATGAAATCATACAATTATAGATCTCGTCACATTGAAAGCTTTAGGCGATGTAGAGTGAATCTCGTTCCCGTGAGAAGTTGCAAACCTACATATGTGCATATAATTATAGACTTTGTCACACTGAAAGCACTGAGTGATGTGGAGTAGACCTCACTTTTCATAAATAATTGCAAATCTAGATGAAATTGTACAATTATATACTATCTCTATTTCTAGTTTTTATTTACTAAGAAATGCTCAAGCAATCTAACTATTATTATGTGTGCAATTTGCATGTGTGCAATAAAGTCACGTGTGCAACATAATAATGTGCACAAAGTGTGTGATGAGATTCAAATTTCGCGCCTTTTCATCTATAAACAACTAATTTGCTACTTTATCGATTGACACGTGCATCCTATCAAAGAACACTACGTTAGGCTATGTTCGGAAATACTACCCTGATTGTGAGGGTAGAGCCGAGTGAATCGTGATGGGGGTCCCTCGTTAAATAAGAGAAAGGGTACACTCGTGCGAATAATTTCCAGCAAATAAATATGGCGGACGAAAGGCGGTCACGGAGAGATATTATTGTAGCCTGCGCCGTGGTTGCTGGACACAAATTAATAAGGAAAACTTTAAATAGCTTAATATCCAGACAGAAGTGATGACGAAGTAGACAGAATGATTGAAGAAGGGGAATGATGAAGAAGGAAATCCTGTTGAAGCCCAGATAAGACTTGGTAATCAAGGCTCCTGTGAGGTTAAAGGACAACTATGTTAATGAAATTATAGCAAGATGAAGTGTTCCGTCAACATTTTCGTATAACAAGAACAACCTAAGAAAATCTTGAGCAACGGCTAACTTCAGCATTGATGCGAGTAGGAAATAAAGGAAGACTAATGATTCCAGTTAGAAATCAACTACTGTCAGTCATTTGGCTTCTGGCAACTCCAGATTCTTTTCGGTGAACACATAACAATTTGAATATAAACATTCGATTTTCCTATTAATGATGTGCACAATAATTAGATTAGTAGAGAATATTAATATAATTCGACCAAACTAGCAAATAACTTACACGGGCGAAGTTGGAAGAATATTTTTAGGGAGTCGTATCTCTTGGTACGAGATTACAAGATTCCCTTGATTATACTTCAACCATACCGTAAATAAATAGGCGAGAAATGGTTGAAGTATAATCAAGGGAATCTTGTAATCTCGTACCAAGAGATACGTCTCCCTAAAAATATTCTTCCAACTTCGCCCGTGTGAGTTATTTGCTAGTTTGGTCGAATTATATTAATATTCTCTATTTGAATTTATTTACTAGCGACAACAAATTATTAATTAGTTAATTAGATTAGTGTTATAGATCTGTTGCAGATCGTTTCAATATGACAAAATCTATTCTAAACGATTCTTTCCGTAAAGCTGTGAATGCTTTGAATGACAGACAGTGTTATTGTCGCCACAAAGTGACAGATTGACTGCCGTGAAGAACAAAGTCAGTGAAATTGATGACCTTCCAAATGTCATAGAAACTATCGATACCAGCACATACCCATCCTTGCTCCACATGTAAAACTGTTCTATTTTTGTACTATTTTGATTATCCTCTCGTTGATCCGAATAATATAACTTATTTTATTTTTATGTTCTTATTTATCCAGCTTCACTCGGAGTCATACAGAACATGGAAATGCGAATATGCTTTTCCTTTACAAGCTGTTTTTTCCTTAACAAGCTTTTTTACAACGCAGAATTGATATTTACAGATTGTTTTGTGGGATTCGCGGGTTCTGTGAATGATTCCAGGATATTTAGAAACTCAGATTTGTGGATGTTTATACAAGAAAATTGTGTAAAGTTCTTTCCAAAAAATGAGTATATTATTAATGATAAAGCTTATCCAGTGCTATCTTGGTGCAACCCAACCTATATAAACAAAGAAAATTTGATAGAGATTAGTGAGCATTCTTGCTTCCTTTGTTTTATCTTTCATATTTTCATCTATTGAATTGTTATTCTCTGATGTCTCTTGTGTGCAGGTTCAAGTCAACTTTAACAGGGAAGAGATGAGACAAGTATGAGACAAGTAGTGGAGAGAGCATTTGTCTTGCTAAAGGGGAGATTTCAAAGATTAAAATGAGTGTGGCAGATCTGATTCCTTATGTGATATTGGCCTGTTGTGTGCTACACAATCTGTGTCAGGAAGGATATGATGATAGGATAGATGATTTTATCTGAGAAAAAAGAATTCAGCTTGAAAGAAGTGCTGAACAAAATCAGAGTCAAGGACCAGTTGATAAACTTGAAAAGGAAATTATTTACAATAATGCTCAGAATCCTGAAAACATAATTATTTAACAGCACAAATAGCTTGAATTGTAGGATGCAAATGCAGTCTAAGTACTTAGAAATTATATTCTACTCTGTAATAAGAAAGCAATATAAAATGAGAAGTGTGAATGTGAACAGTCTTCAGGTCTATATGGATCCCTAGCTGCAATTGTATATAATTATTAGAGAAAAATAATTAGTAAAAAAATTATTTTGCCAAAATACATTCTTTTATTATGTCATTATTTTGCATAATCAATATATGAATGGAGGGAATATTTGGCTACTAAATCTATACTTATAGTCTATACTATTAATCTATACTATTTACATTCTCAGGAAACATGAGTTACTTTGTTTAACAATAAAGAAGTTAATAACAAAACATACTTATAATAATTTGGCACAAAATCCTAAAGACTATTTCAGAACAATAACTGGACAATTAAATGTACATCTCGCATAAAGAATATTTATTTGAACCTTCTCAATTTATAGACTAGCTTTATAGACTTAAAGGGATAATATTGAAGGAAGCACATACATGACTGTCTTTCTTTCTTTTAAATACTGTTGCGTCCCCCGGACGCCTCTTGCGATTTCTCGCAAGATATCTTCTCACAAGCACTCTCTCACTCGCGCGCGAAATAAATTAAAACACGTTGTGGACAGAATTATGTTTAATGGAACAACGACCCTGAGAGATACAAATTGAAGAAGAAATACAATAACGTCTCGTAACGTCAATACGGTATGACAGCTAGACCAAGACTAAAGATGGTGCCGATAAACAAAGGAAAGTCCGGGGTTGTTGATAAACAACCCTCTTGACGACAATCTCCCGGAAACGTATACGGGGTGATCCCGAGGATGAGGATGCAGATCCGAGGGGGCGCAACAATACAAAGAGAGATTTAAATAAACAGGCATTATTTATATTTTGCTTCTGAGATATCAAACCTTGCACTACAAAAACAAAACGTAAAAGGAAAATAAGGAAACGGCATTAAGAGCCACGCGCAGTAATTGGGGCGCAAATTACACTTTTATTACTGAATTCTCAAAAAATTAACAAAATCAGCGGACGTTTCGATCCTTCTTTTGGATCAGTAAAAGTAAAAGATATTCATTAAGAACAGCCTTCAGTCCTATAAATAACAAATTTCATACAGAGCCATGTATGGAATCTACGGATAGGATTCTACACATGACCTTCCACAAATAATATTAATATGCGGGATCCTACTATCAGATTCTGAACATGAGTCTAGCCATTAAAATAATATAAAAAATAATATATTCTATTATGTAATCACTTATTATAATGTGACTATTACAAACTTTCTTTGGAACACTTGCAATAGAAGATATTTTATGCTTACAATTCTATTTAATATATGTTAATCCTTATAACTTGCCAATGAGCTTCTCCATCATTTCCTTGTATGCAGAAGCTGCTCGATTAGATGCTATCACCAGCTCCTGATGCTGTTCCCTTGTCTTTTCCCTGTGCCTGGTATCTTAAGTACATAAAGTAGCAAGATCATTCGCCCAGCTCCCTCTGAACTCTTCTTCATTTTTTTTCTATCACACCCATCTTTCCCGGATCTACTTTCCATCTGACTGTCTTGAGAATTGGAGATTGCTGGTCGCTTCTTCAAATTGGAAGCCATAGGTTGAATACATGATTTATCTCCTAATATCTCCTCAAATTCATTTGTAGCGCTTATCGTTCGTAGCGTGTCTTATATTCTAGTGCAGAGGATTGCCATGGGGAGGTGATAACGCCAACGAGAATGTTGAAGTAGTTTTTTACTCCTTTATTATGGACACTATATACAGTATGTACAGTATGTTTGTTTTTGGCTTTAATTGTGTGGCCCTGAAAAGGGCCGATTGTACGCTGATGTAGGCGTCAAAAACGTCGCTCTCGCCACTGGATGCGAGGCTCCGTAGAAGTGTAGCGGGGAGGCCCCCACTTCCGGAGCGCTGGCGGAGTCCCCGGGGGAGTGTAACTCCTGTCCTCGGGCAGTGGTGAAGAGACGTCACTGGTGTTCACCGCCGGAGCCGGAGTCTCCCAATCGGAGAGGTCGGACTGCGTTGCCTGGTCAGCAGTCGCGGGTTGGTACTGCGTGGAGGCGTCCCTGCAGTAGGAGCAGCTCTGTGTGCCTCTGTGTACCCGGCTTAAGGCTGCAGTCTGCGTCCCAGTAGTCGTGGAACCGCTCCGAGATGATGGCGACTCCGGCAAGGGTGAGAGGATTGCTGGCACGCTCCAAGGTCCCGTAGGCGAGGTATATCTCCTTACGCGGATGTCCCACGTAGTCAGGAGACTCCGAGGGGGGCGTGTGAAGCGCACCGGCGACAGATCCACAGGCTGCAGCTTCCACTCTGATAGCGTCCACTGGACCCGCTTGGATCGCCTTACTGGTATCCCCTCGTTGTCTGGCCGCAAGTATTGCCCAGGTGATGCGGGCGGCGGCAGGTGACGTGGGTCCCCCTTGCGGCTATACTTGTCACCCAATATGGGTGGAAAAAATATAACGGCGGTGTGGATATCCGCCTGTCGCCGACTCTGCTACTCAAAAGTCGAGGTATGTACCTCTCTAGCGAGAGCCGTGACTGGTGCTGGTCTGCCGCGCGCTGCTCCTTATATGCCCCTTACAGGGGATTTTCACTCGCGAGAAACGGACGCCGCGTGGCGGCAGGTATTCGGAAACCGCTGCGCGCTCGCGCTCCGGCACGTGCACAGGACCTGATAAGCCGCGCTCCTGACACGTGATAGCGGCTGTCGCGCGCGGGACTTCCGTTGCGCGGGTTGCCGTTGTGAAGGCGTATTTGTGGTGGCGTATAAATGCCACACATTAAAGAATTTACAAGTAATTGAGCTATTGCCCGACTGTTATGGTCCTTTACTTTAACATATTTCTTGCGCAGTTTTTATATTTGTTTTCACATTGTATGCCAGTGTACACCCACTGACTATTCTCATTTTGAAGAACAATGGCAATCTTTTTCCGTACTTCTGAGGACTTGCATTATCCATTTTTAAAATCATTCTCATGTTCTTTCCAGACATAAATTAATCGCTTTTTTTGTCTCCAGTAAAGTTACAATCTGTCACAATTAAGGACATTCAGTAACTGCTTTGTAGAATTACGTAGGCTTGCATTGAATGCGTCCAGCGACGCATCCACCATTAATCAACTTTCAGCAATGGGCGGATTATCTAAGTTGTCCAGAGGGATTTTCCTTTTGAGTCTGCGGATTATAATCTTTTAATAAGGTTGTGTTAATATTCTATCTCTGTATATTTTAGTTTGAGCTACACTTTCGTCCTTCATAATAGGAATATTTAAGTCATGAAGTAGAATTTTGTTCATAACGAACCAAGGTGCATTGGTTAATATTCGAAGCATTTTTGACTGAAATTTTTGAATAATTTCAATATTTGAGTGAGATGCTGTTCCCCATAATTAAATCCCATACGTCCAAACTTTAATTATAGCTTTATACAAGAGAACTTTGCTTCCAAGACTTAGATGAGACTTTTGACCCAACGTCCAGTACATTTTACGTAACTAAAGCCCATGTTTCCTTTTGGTAAATATGTGTCTTTTCTAGGTGAGATGTCTATCTAGATTGTTGTGCCGGGGATACGGCACTGGATATACTTTCAAGAGGATCGTGCAGGAAAAGGAATTGGAATTCCAAGATCCGGTCAAACTCGCGTTATTGTTATTAAAATTATTTTATAAAATAAAAAATCGTACACGTCGTAACAAGTTGGACTCTTATTTTACCTTGCACACGCGTTCCCTATTCTTATAATTTATCTGGCAGAAGTGCCCGGACTGATCGCACTTCTTTATTTCGGTAAAACAATTGACTGACTATTCCGTATTTCTATATTCTGACCGACTGACTGACTCGCGCGTGTTAGCGGCGAGCCTCTTTATCTTCGCGGTTTCTTTTTATAAGAGGGGGTGCCTGGAAACTGGTATTAAAATGTAAGGGATTGTCCGGATGCAGACGAGGAAGTTCAAAGTCGAACTTCTTCACTTGCATTTTCGCAAGGTCGGTTTCCGCGCGTGGCTCGCTGCGTTAGCATTTCGCGCATTTCTCCGCGTCTAATTAACAATAAAACTTATACTAAATTTATATACATATATAGCTTCTCGGGCTATAACACCCGTCTCCATTGAAAAAGAAAAACGGAAGTACGGAGTTTTTCTTACTTGAGAAAGTATTACTATATTTTTTTAAAGATTAGAGCTAGTTTTCCCTTTTTTTTTCATTTCTTCTTAACTACATATAATAACCATTTTAGTATTTCCCGTGTACATTATATATGTTAACAATCGTTTTTTACTTCTAAAATCGTGTTCTTTAGCTTCTTTTTAATATTGATCTAGGTAAACTGTAATTGTCGCCGTCGAGCATTCTAACGGGTAGTTGCTTTTTATTTTTATTTTTCGCTGTCTAATTATTCAAATTATAATGGATATTACAATTAATGTTGTTATTCCACTAAACGCCATTGGATAAATAAACTGCTTTTGTGTGAAAAAGTTTTGTTCGTTGTTTCGTAGGTCGTTATTTATGTCTTCCAAATTGGCTTTAAGTTTCGTTAATTCTACGCGGTGTTGTGATATGTTCTCTAATGTGTCTTGATTGTGAATCATCATATTATTGTCTCGTGAAAACGTTACATTAACTTTAAGTAGATACGTTTGTATGTTTGTTTTGTAAATTATTTCTTTCGTTTGTATCGTCATGTCCGTTGTTAGTTTGCATTCACCTGTCAGAGTGATTATACCAGTATTTTTAATTACTTTTTATCTTCGGACTGTTTTCGTCACATTGTATGGTTATTGTTTGCTCGGCAACGGTTGAGTATAACCAAGCGTGTGTTTGTTGTAACGCTATCCATTTCATATGGGTCGAGACATAATGTTTTGTAGTGCAATTATACTGATAGCGCTGTCGCTGTGTGTACATTTGTATTTCGCACGGTGCGTTCAAATTTACGCGATATATAGGTATACTTTGCTCGCATATGTATTGTGAGTTAATATTGTTACATTTTTGTAAATCATCCTCTGTTATTGTTGAATATTTTAGTTTTTCCTTATCTACGGCAATCATTTTATTATTGATCTTTACATAGGTGAATACATTATTACTAGAGGGTATGGGAAATTCAATCATGTCGTACGTAGGTTGTGCAATTAAAAGAAAACGCAAAATAGTATATATATTCATTTGATGAGCGCAGTATGCGCTTATCGCAGTGTGTTCTTCTATCGCTAACCAGTCCTCGGCGTGGACTTTAAACGGGAAATATAATCCTTGCAGCAATTGCGGTGCCGCTTCTCTTAATTGTGTTATAATATTATCGTTCGACATTAATTTGGGGTGTATCGCGCCTTTTCGTATGTATGTGAGATATTCTATTATATTTTCGGCATCCTATATTAAATCTGTTATTATCGCGGTAATAATTGTAAAATGCTCGTTTATTTCCTCTTGATTGAGGTATTCTGTTACGCGTTTTCTAATAATTTTTCGTTTCGTTCAATTATACTTTCTAGTTCGTCAATGCTATAGTCACGTTTAATACTTTTATTTAATTTCGTACCGCGTATTGTATGGTCTGTTGACTATTCTGTAGTAGATTTAATTGTTCATTAATATGTTTTTCGTCATTCGCGTCCATTGTACCGAATAATGCTTTTGTTAGTCCGTCTATCAGTCCTTTACATCGATTTGTCGGCGTTTTATATATCGTATTAATTTTTGTCATAATATTTCGCAAATATGCTGCTTCTTTTTTCGCGATGCTGTCTAGACTTATGCAAGTGTTTTTATGATAATAGTCTTGAAACTTCATAGTATTGCACATTGCTTCCGTTTGTTGTAAATAGTCTTTTACTTGTTCATACCTTTGGTTTATCGTGGTTAAGTCTAGCTCTATTATTTACTTCCATGTCTTCTTGGAATAGTGTAATCGACCGATTTTTTCGAAATGTATACCGGGGTGGTCCTTGAATTCTTTTTTCGTATGGATGGTACGTGTCGTATCGCTTCGCGAGAGCTGGGTTGAAGCTGAATATGAATTCCCTGCAATATTATACTTTTATATTTATCTTTTAGTAGCGTGTATCACTTTCATTTTCAGTTCGCGATTTTTTATCGTGTAGGAAAGTTTATAATTTCTTATGCGTGTGTCCTGAGGTGCTACTGCCTCTTACTCTTCAGTCTGCGTTTGACTATCTTTTAGGCAATGCTTGTAGGCAATCGGGATTGTGGGCAATTGAAGCTGTTGGCAAAATGATATACGCAAACGAAACTGTTGGCAAAATGATATACGCAAACGAAACTGTTGGCAATCGGGATTGGGATTGTTCCGATTGCGCATATTACCAATCGAACACGAAGATATTTCCCGGACATAATTTCTATCGACGAGATGAAGTGAATTTCTTTTCGTGTGAAAAATCATCGAGATCAGAACTCAAAGCCTTTTCTAGAAGCATCGACATCGTTCTCGAAGGGACCAATAGCCTTAATGTTTACATTTTCGCGATACTGTACTCGTCTACACTCTAACACTCTCTTTTATGTATACACATACTTTCGCGATTGTCTGGAGCACGATGCAATGTACTTTCCAAGTTCTGTATTCATCTAGCAAGTCTCACGACAACAGCTAAATAAAATATCACGATATTTCTGCAATTAAAGTAATAAAATATCATTATCGTCAAATTACAACTCGTGTGCGGTAATTTTTGAGAAACTTTCAACCGCTCGACCCTATTTTTCTCTTGTCGCGCTTTTCACGGGATTTTTGTGAGTTTTCTAAACACAGTTACTGAAGATGATTTGAAAATTAAACAAAACATTTAATTAAAAGATTTTCTATATAGATATTTATTTGTGCTTTGTTTTCTGCACTTAGCTTTCATTAGCCTGTTTGCCTTCTTGTTTTTAATATTATTTTTATATTATTTTTATTTTATTTTTTCATACTATTTTTTATTATTATTTTTTTATATTTTTAAATTATTTATTAGAGCCTTTTTTAATTTTTTATTTCTTTATTAATAATTTAAAATAAAATAGTCGCAATTATTCTTCGTTTTCACTATTAATCTTAGCGTTTCTATTACCTTTAAAAAACATTTTTTATTGTATCAACAAAATTATCGGAATTGTGCCGAAGCAGAATTATTTTTAAAAATTTCACATTTTTTTTAAATCTTAATGGACCATTATAAAATACGAGCCATTACAAGCCATAAAACTTTGGTTTAAACATTTTTTATACGAGTTTTATGTTTCAATCTATTCTGATGATATTAATTCAGCTTACTGTGCTTTGCATATTTCATGCTCTAATTAAAAAATCTTTTTTTAAGTATACAGGGTGTTTCTAAATAAGTGCGAAAAATTTTAGGAGATGATTCTTTGTCAAAAATTCAGGGGGGTTTTTCATATAAACATATACTCTTATATCCCTCCCTAAGGAGTTACACTTTTCCAAAGTGGGAGGTGAAAAATCGGTTTTTACTTTTTTTTCAAATTGTGGAAAAGTTAAAAAAATGAAATTTGGTGGATATTTTCCACTAGTAAAAAGAATACTTATAAATATTTTTTCAATCTTCCTGTATCGTTATAAGGGGATGAAACTAACAACCCCTATTAAATTTTTTATTAGAACTTTTTAACGAACTGGAATGTGATCATCTAATAATATGCGTTAGAAAGCTTGATTCCATTAGAAACTTTTTTGGTTCTTTTATTTTTTTCGTAAAATCAATAGTTTTCGAGAAAGAAAAATAGAATACATTATTATGCACAGAATTTATTATAATTTATCCAACATTTATTATAATTTTGTGTTGTTTTTGTTTCATTTTTTTTTCAATATTTACTATAATTTTGTTTTATTCGCTTTTTTATTTTATTCTAAATTATTATTTTAATTATTATGTTATTCAATTTGGAGGAGTGTAACTCCTTAGGGAGGGATATAAGGGTATATGTTTATATGAAAAATTCCCCTTAATTTTCGACAAAGAATCATCTAAAATTCTTCGCACTTATTTAGAAACACCCTGTATAGATCTACATATATAATTTTTAACTTTTTAATTATAAAATATCTCCTAAACTATATTAATTTTTAAATAATTCTATATAAATATGTAGAAGGATTAAAAAAATATATTTATTAAAAAATAATTAATAGTTTTATTTAAAAATTCAAGACAATCTACTATAAAAAAAATTTAAACAATTTATTATTCAGTTTGTTGCTTGTTTGAAATAGATATAGTTTTATATCCAATATTTCTTATCAGTTTAATGTAATTATTAGTTTAATGTAATTATCTCAAAGATCGTAGATAGTTTTACGATGAACATACAAGGTGTTCCATTTTACACAATCCAGTCAAATATCTCGAAAACTAAGCCCGGTAGGCAAAAATGTTTTATACCAAACTTATAAGGTTTTGAGTAGGAAAAAAGTTGGAGACCTTGAACTAAGGTAATTTTTTAAGGTCATATGAAGACTAATCTTGTTTCTTCTAATAAGAAATATTTTTGTAGCAAAAAAAAGTATTTTTATAAAGTTTTAAAAGATTTTAGAAGTAATTTTAAAGAAGTATTTTTGATAGCAGATTCTAAAAGATCACTCAATTTAGCGTAGAAAACCTCTAAGACATATATGACCTAAGTACAATAGTTTAATAGCTTTTAGTAGTGAAAAATACAATAATAATAATAATAAAAGAATGTAGGGTGGTCCTCTAAAGCGAAGCTTCGCCTGCGGCACGCAGACAAAGTCCATTGTGCCTCCTCGATAAACAGTCCCTTAGTTCAGGTACACCCTTCTCCAGAAGAGAAGAATGTCCCCAACCTAGAAGCCGCTTAACTACTGGAGCCCTAAAAAGGCTGAATTCAATAGTGCAGCTCCCGCATAAAACGGGCAGACGCACAGCACATAGAGGCTTCTTTACTCCGGTGCCTCGTATTTCCTGCAGTTGGGCCTATTGCTAAGGCCTAGCTTATGCAGGTGATAGTTGAGAGTAACGTTCTCATTGAGTATACGCGTCACTAGCCCGGTTTCCCGTCTACTTAAAGCTTTGATGCAGGCAGCGAGACCCTCACTCGGCGAATCTCCGAAGAAGCGCCTTCGACCCGACTGTGCTTCTTCACAAAGCCATGAACTAGTCCCGCAACCAGCGATCAATCATTTCCTTGCCCAAACAGCAGGGAACACAGACCTCCGGCTCCGATCCCAACTGTTCAGCCTCCTATCCCGCTTTAGCAAGCTGATCGGCTGCTTTGTTGCCCCTGATGCCAGAGTGCCCAGGCATCCACACCAGAGCTATCTCATTCCTCCCTAGCTTTTTTAGGGCGCATCTGCATCCCCAGACCAGCCTGGAAGTGTAAGTCGGAACGCCAAGGGCTCTGAGAGCCGCCTGACTGTCCGAGCAGATGCTAATGCGCTTCTCCATCTCCCAAGCGTACATAGCACATAATCGCCACTATTTCTGCCTAGAAGACCATGGCAAACCTTCCGAGAAAGATTGATTCACTAATCCCTCTCCCTCAACAATAGATGTCCCCTCCAGTGTTCGAGTTAGTCTTGAAGCAATCCGTAAAAAGGATGACTTCACTATTTAATACTAGACCTTAATGCCTAAGCCAATCTACCCGCCTCGGAAAGCACACTCTGAATGGCGCCTTCAAGACGCGTATGACTGGCATTTTGTCCTGACTTATCTGAAAGATTGGATGAGAGAAGACTTCATCGGGGAACTTGGTGTGCCTGGAATCAGCCCTCCACTTCCCCTCACAACCCAACCGATACGCCGCCGACGCGGCCGTGGCTATGATCGTCCGATGGAACAGCCCGATGCCGAGCAGCACCCTTATTGCTTCCACTGGCATGGTTCTCATAACACTTCTTAAATAAACATAGAGCTCCTCTTAAGATAAGAGCCTAGACGTGTTCCAGTGCCACCTTAGCCGTCGCCATCTAAACCCTGGGCTATCATACCACTGCAGCATATAGCAGCTGAGGGCGAATAATAGCAGAGTAAATCCAATGGACCATCCTTGGCCCAATGTCCCAGGTCATGCCAAAGACCCTTCTGCACATCCAGAAATAAGAGACTACACTCTTACATCGATTCTCCAAGTGCTCCTTCCAGTTTTCAGGATAACCTCAAGATATTTTACTGACCGGCCAGAGCCAACCTGACACCTCTTAAGACAGGTTCTTCAAAAGTACTTGTACCTTCGAGTAAATATGACAAGTTCGATCTTCCGGGGATTAACCAAAAGATCGGTGTTGTCACACCACTCCTTCATAGTTTCCAGGGCACTTTGAGTAAGCTCCATTAGCGTATCTAGAAAGGGTCTCCGCACAAGAATTGCCAGATCATCCGCATATCCCTGCGCGTAAATGCCCTTGTCACTGAGATTCCTGAATCCATCGATTACCAGAAACCAAAGAAGTTGCGAAAGCACCTCACCTTATGGGCACCCTCATTTCACCCAACCGCCGACCCTACAAGAGCCAAGCGTTGCCACAACCTTTCGTCGGAGCATACCTCGGATCCAGTGAATCAATCTGTCCGGAACGCCTCGCAGCGCTGCCTCCCTACAAACAACCTCGTGTGAGATGTTGTTAAAGGCGCTCTTTATATCAAGGAAAACCCCACCACGTAGCTTCCCGTCCTGAGCTATCTCTCAATTAGGGACACCAACAAGTGGAGCGCGTTTCATTGAAGAAGCCCGCCCTATATGCATGCTGATTCCCGTACAGCGGGTGCCGCCCGAGAATACCCTAACAGCATACATGTCCAAGAGATATCCAGAGGACATCCTCTGGATATTTTTACTTCCTCAGGATATTCTCTGGATGTTCTTTCAAATAGACATCGACCAGCTTCTCCAACGTCTTCAGAAAAAAAGACGTCAGGTTGATTGGTTTGTAGTCCTTGGCAGAGGTGAAGCATGTTCTCCCAATTTTGGGAATAAATACTACTCTCGCTAGCCTCCAGGCTTTGGGTGTGTAGCCCAAAGCAAGACACGCCCTCAACGTCCGCGTAAGCGGTCCAATGATCTGCCCTTTCTGCAGGAGCGCCGGAAAAATTCCATCCGGCTCCGCGGACTTGAATGTTTAAAGGACCTGATCCATTCCACCCTCTCGGGTTTAACAATGCTGGCCGTTAGATTATAACCCCCACCTCGTGCCCTCTGGAGAATACTCTGGGCTCTGAGACCCAAATGTCCGATTCGATATCATATTCCCCCTTGAAACCCGAAAAGTTGATCTTCAAGAGATGAACTGGACACCACTCCCCCGAAGCCATATCTCCCACCAGGAAGGCGTAAGGCAGGGTTGAATCCGAGCTCCCGTGTCTCTTAGGGAAGTCACGACAACCAGCGGATGTCTATCCAGAAAGAGACCCAATCCGTTTTCTGCGGATTCCTCCTTGATTGCCTCGGACCTCACGTTAGCGAGTCCGAAGATCATAGACAATCTGTCTATGATCAAAGAGAAAGGGCTCATGTGAGACTCCAACCTCATCAATTAGATTCTTGGAACACAGGGTGAGATCAAGCACCTCACACCTCAGCTCAGTCTGGAACGTTAGCTCAATTCCTCTATCTAGAATCTCCAGGTCAGTGGCCGCTAGGACCATTTCAAGAGCCTCCTGTCCCTGTCGTTGGTATTCCCCTAAATCGTATGATGCGCATTAGCATCGCATTCCACGATCAGTGGCAGCCCCATTTTCTGGCAGTGTTTAACCAGCCGATTTACAGCTCCGGCGGGAGTGAGCCTTCCTCCTCATGCGGAAAGTTCGCTGAGTTCACTATCATCTTCCTGGTTTTGTTAGTGTTTACTCTAGTAAGTTCTACCATGACCGCCACAACATCCCTCAGGGTTGGCGTCCATTGTTCAGGGTGGAAAAAACCCGCCCGGTTTTTTCCAGTTTTGTCCGCCCCGGAAGAAATATGTGCTGGACAAAATGCACAAAACTGGAAAAATTTTTAAAAACACAACTAACAGAAAAAATGAACTTTATTAAATAAAAACTTTGGATTTTGACAAGATACTAAATATACATATATATATATCTCTCTCTTTTTATACTTTGGTTGCTAATCACAACAAAACAAACTCTTTAAACATAACATAGGACATAGATAATATCTACCTAATAAAAATAATTAACTCAGACTTATAGTTAGATTAAAATTTATATCTGAAAAAAAAGTTTTTAATTAAAAATCATCCATATCTTTTTGTTTAACAATCATATTGAGCATTCGTCTGCTGGCAACAAGTTTTGATGCTTTTTCGATTCTTAGACGATTTCTTAGTTTAGTTTGTACTAATCCAAAATTAGAAAATATTCTCTCTATAGAGGCTGACAAAGCAACACATCTTGGCAGATGTAAAGAAAATTCACAATTTACATTTACAGTATTGGTTTTTAAAAGAACCTCCCACCATTGTCTGGAATTTAGTTGTTCTCTCATTTGTTCTTGGAAAAAAATTTTCGGAAACGGAGATGTTTTGAGGCGAAAGTTTATAAGTAATGGTAAAAAATTGGACTAAACTTCTTTAGAAAGTCACGTACGTCCTGCTTTCTCAAGTTGAGAATCCAATTGCAAATTCAAATTTTTTGGATTTAATAAATACCCGATGATATGGGGTGGGGTAATGCAATTGTAAAATCTTTTTCTAACTAAATCGTCATATGGAAGCAGAACGTCAATTGTGGATAATTCTTTTAACTTTAAAAATTCTGTTACAGTATCTGAAAGAATGGCATTTTCTGACTGTAATTTATTTAAGGATGCTCGAATTGATTTTCATTGAGTTATAAGTTCTTTTACCTCTTTCATAAGACCAATGTTTTAAATAATACCAACTATATTTTTTTCAATTTTCTCGTCGTGGTCTTCAGCAATTTTTAGATAAAGATCACGGTTAATAACAAAAACCCTTATATATTCTAGAACACTGTTCCAGCGGGTTTCCCTGGTAACTGTGGAATGCGAGAATTTTGAAATTCGGTTAAAAGACCTTTAGCTTCATGGTGATTTCTAAAATATTTGCTTAATTCTAAAACTTGTTTAATTATGGTATTAACATTAGGAAGTTTACAAATATCGCCACATAATAAATTTAATAATGTGCTGAATAGCCGTTAATAATGAAATATAAGTTAAATTCAGTGTTAAGCTTCTTTTGGAGGTCACTGCGCATTTTTTTCATTTTAGCTTCATTATCGGACACGAAACTTTTCACAGTACATCCAAACCTATTTTCAGCTTCCATAATGTCTTTGACAGCCAAATCTAGACAATATTTACTTGTTTTTTGGTTAGAACCATTTTCATACGATGACAAAAAGAAGGATTTTTCACCATCGGAGACACAACTTGCTATCACTGGTTCATTATGGATAGCAGACCAACCGTCTTGTATTAGTGTAACCGATTTTCCATTTAATTGATTTTTTGCGTCTTCCTGGGTTGTATTGTAAATCTTATCTAATAATTCGTCAGCTAGATTATTTTCTATTAGATGGAGTGTATCCCGGTCTTAAATCACTTTTTTTTTTAAATAAAAATTTTTAGAATGTCGGAAAGGTGTACCAGAAAAATAAAAGTAAGATGCTACGGATAAATCGAGTTTTTCTTTATCAGTTTCGCTTGTTTTAACTAAGAATTGGTTTAATTTTTGTTGTTTTCGTTGTTGAACTTGTACTTGAACATCAGGATTCCTACGCTTTCGGCCAATACTGATTGCTGGATTATTGCAATTTTCAGTTTCTAAACCCAATGACTCTGAATCAGCTATATTTTCTTTTGCTTCTTGATTTTTAGTACATTTTTCAAAGTGCTTCCTTAATCGGCAAGCCTTATTACTGAGTTTATTTTTGCACACCTGGCACTTCAAAATTTTTTTTGTTCCTTTAATTACTTCAAAGAAATGTTTTCTGATTGAATCTTCTTTTCTACCACCGCTATTCTTAGTTCTTGATTTCTGTTTAGAAACAAAAATATTAAAAAGTTTCTTTAAATAAAATAATTTGCTAAAGGTTTCGAAAAATGTACTTACGTTTAAATCAACAGAAATAATAGAAACAGAAGTAGATGATTAATTGCCTGGTTCATTTTCTATTTTAAAATATTTTTAAAGCACAAAATAAGCAAAATAATATTTTTCACCGAGGTAAACAGAAATAAAGAAACTAACCTAAAACACAACACATGCGTCGTGTTGTGGGAATACTGGGGAATTCCCGGAATAAGGACCGTGCGTGAACTATAGATGTCGCTCGAAAACGCTCATGGCGATGCTTGTAGCAGAAAAGAGAACTATTGGTGTAAAAATATGAATGCGAAAAGAAGAAATGAGTTATTTGTAATAAAATGGATGAAATCATTAAATACGGATTCTAGTCTATAAATTTAATATTTTGTATATCGTTGACAACGTTATATACATATGTATATTTAAATTAATGCCAGTATATTATTTAATTATTAATTGATGATATCGATATTCGTTTCTATTCTCTACATTGTCTACAGTAGTACCAAAATAGTACTAAATATGATAAAATCAGTCTCAGTTCTGTTAATACTGGTGTCGATTGACATTTCTCATTTTATCGATTTCTACGTTATTACGTCCATTTCGTCCATTTTGTCCATTTTGTCCATTTTCTTTCAGTGCCCCGGAGAAAATGAAAAAAGTGGACAAAATGCCAACCCTGACATCCCTGGAACAAAATTCCAGCAGTTGGGCTTCCATTTCCTTGACCGCAATTGTGGCCATGGGTCTGAGTTCTGTGAGAAATTTAAAAAGCTTTCCACAAGTCGCAAGTCCTTTAATGCGGGTCCTTTAGATCCAGGTTTCCTGCAGTAGGGCGATACATGTATGCATCGTGCTTCTGGCTAAAGCAATCTGTGTACCCTTGCTGTGGTGCAAGCTTATTTGGGTTAACCCCACCGTCGCCATGCCCACTTTATTGAAGGCACGACTCGGGGTGGGACTCTCCCCGCTCCGATCCCTTGTTACGGGCCGCGAGCAGGCTCACTGTTATCTGCTCAAGCCCATAGCTCAACCTGAAGTCCTGCGCCCTCAATTTAAAAGCGCTGGACTTCGGGATGCCGAGAATGAGGTTCTTCCTCTCTAGGAAAGCCCCTCTCGGCGAAGATCTGCCACCCAGCCGTGGCGATACCCGTGTTCTGCGTCTCCAGCAACACCAGGACCATCGTCGCAGACACCAGACGGCAGCCCTGTGCCGCCTTTAAAGTTTATCCAAGCCCACCACCTTGACCTTCCCAAGAAGAGATTGCTCCTTAAATCAATTGAGCGTCATCCCATCCTCGTCTCTGATAATCACGGCACCGTTTCTCAATGCCGCTGTTCCGTGAATCTTGGGAGGAAACCTTCACGTATCCCTGCAAGTTCGTTATCCACCACCCCCCGCAGTAAGGCTAGTTGCTCGGGGGTCACCGCCTGTTCGGGGTAATCCTCCAAAGTAATCGCTCTCGCCAGGAGGTAGGCGACGGTAGCATAGGACCCAGTTTTCTGAGCCCTGGATTCCTTAATAGTCTCATACATCGAAAGGAGGTATCGATGGAGCTCAGCCGGCCTTTTTTGCCAGCGTGCCCTTCTCTCCTTTCTTAGGCGTTGTCTCGAGAGCCGAGGAGAAGCAAGGGATTTCGGCCCGATTAAGGCCTTCTCCCTATTCCTCCTGGCCCTCTTTTCGGCTCCGCAGCAATTCCTCTTACAAAGAGCAACTGCTTCACCAGTGGCAGCGTCGCTCTTTTCCGAGTTGTCAAGAGCCCGTTCCGGAGCTGACATCGCTCCTCCAGAAGATAGAAGCTCTTGCGAGCCTTCATCCTCAATCTTCCCAGGAATAATTATTGATTTCCATTTCTATATCCATTTTGATCGGGCGTATCCCGTTTGGACACGTAATGATCGGACACGTAGTATTGGACACGTTCAGATTAGACACTGCTCTATTGGACACAAAATTGTTGGACACCGCACGATTGGACACGGCACGATTGGACACCGCACGATTGGACACTGCACGATTGGACACTGCACTATTGGACACCGCACGATTGGACACTGCACGATTGGACATCGCTTGATTGGAAACTGCACGGTTGGACACCGCACGATTAAAAACTGCACGATTGGACACCGCACAATACGACACAGTCCCGATCGGACACAATCCCGATCAGATACAGTTCCACATGGGTTTATACGGTCCACCCATATCGACCGGTGCTTTCGGTGTGTGACGAGGTTAATAATTGTACAATTACACATAGGTATGCAATTTTCTGCATGAAACAAAGTTTATTTCACCTTGTCGATATATAGAACTGTGTCCGATCGGGACAGTGTCTAATCATGCCCTGTCCAATCGTGCGGTGTGCAATCGTGCAGCGTCCAATCGTACGGTGTCCAATCGTGCAGTGTGCATGTCCAATTGTGCAATGTGCGTGTCCAGTCGTGCGGTGTTCAATCGTACGGTGTCCAATAATTCTGTGTCTAATCGAGCAGTGTCCAATACTACGTTTCCAATCGAGCTGTGTCCAATCGTTACGTGTCTGAGGAAATACTTTGAGATTTCGCCCAGTACCCCAGAAGAATCGTTCGCGATACTGCTCTCCCAGTGCCATACAGCCATCGCCACGATAGCTCCCAGCTTAGCTTGGGGAGTTAATCCACGGGAGTTAATCCCTTCCCTACCCTAGACAGGGTTTTACGCCGCGGAGCCGGTTATAGTTACCACTATCCAGAAGTCTACACGGATAAACACGGAAGTCACCTGGACATCTAATCCGCCATCTGGAGACGTGCTCGATAGGTAACTTAGCCCACGGGAATGAAGGAAAAATATAACTTTGCTAATTTCCATCAACAGTGATGCGTGCGTGAGTTTATGTATGTTTATATGTGTGCATGCGTATGTGTGTGCTTGCGCCAGCATACGTATGGATAGGTGTATGTGTAAATTCCCGTTCTTAGCAATTTTTATGTAAAATTGTTCGCATTGTCATTATCCATATCAAACAATTTCCCTTTTATTGGCAATTAATTCTTCAAATTTTTTCTAATTATTATTACTTCTACAAAAACAGATTTTAAAATAACAAGTTTCTTTTAGTATTTAAAATTAAACTACCAACTTTAGAATTAAAATATCGATTTACTCTAGAAATGAGATTCGATAATACGTTTAAGAATAATAAAATGAGAGAACGTAGATGTGTTATCAGAGAAATAAGACTAGAGATCCAGCTCATGATAATAGTCCTCTAGTTCTCACTGTTCTTGGAGTGGTCGCCATTAACTCTCAAGTTTAATAGGATTGAAAAAAACTCTAGTTATTTCACATATTACAGCAAGTGGGATCTGACAAATCATCATTTTCATGTCTACCACATAACTCTTACATAGGCAATTATCGAACTTGACATTCAACAAAGATTAAAATTTTGTCGCAGCAGAGATTGAGAATTGATCCAGATATTTAAATTCTGTATTGTTTAATTGGATTGAATTTATTTCATTCATTTCATTTGCCCCTAAGCTTCTATTTATTCCACTTACTCCATTAATTTTTTTATTGCATTTATCGCATTTATTTCACTATTTACATTAATTGGATTAATAGGATTTATACCTTATTTTATAAAAAGTAATTTAACTAGTGTATAATTTCTTCAAAATGTTCTACTAACTCAACATTTTACTATAATTTAAATATTCATACCTCACCACCTTATGCTTCCTCATTTATCCCTTTTTCCTTTAATTTTATTGACTAAATCAATTAAATTTTCTTTTAAATCTCTATTTGCTTCCTATTTTATTACATTTATTATATTTACCGTCTTTATTATTTTTATTATATTTATTTCATTTTTCACATTAAATTTTTCTATTAATTAAATTTATATATTTATTTTTTATTTCATAAAAATTAATTTAACTAATGTATAATTTTAGCTTCAATTTTCTTATATTTTATAAATTTATTTTATTTTTCTAAATAAATTTACCTCTTATTCATACTTATAATTTTAAATAAATAAGTAAGCTAAACTTTAAGCTTTTAGGTTCATACCCTGAACATAGAAATCTTTATAATTTTCTCATATTTAAATTTATTTATACTTATTCTCTCTCTCATTAATTTTAATAATTTTATTATTAAATTTATATATTTAATTTCTTAAGTCTCTTAAATTATATATAATTATTTTGCAATTTAATTTCAAATAATTTTATTTAAATATAATTAAATTTAATAAAACATTTCTTATAAAACTTTTTTAATGAGGCTACTTTTTACAATACAGAGCAATAAAATCATTACAATTATCATTATTGGGGGTGCCAGAAAATTATTAATATAGACAAATAGGTTTTCAAAATCAATCTAAATAATCTGGTATGGAATAGTGGCTATCTTATAGAGCCTTTCTTTTTTCGTAGAAAGCAAACGCTAGAAAGTATTTTTGATTTTTGCAAAATAAATTATCTATTTTAAAGTTATTGATTTGTACATTAAGCAATGAATGTGATATCAGCATGGCGCTGCACCGCATTATTGATGAAATGTTCGTGCGTACTTACATGAGGTATTTTTCAATAAATACATAGATCGTGAGGGACCGATATTGTGACAGCCTTAATTTATGTCGGATTTATCATGACTCTTGATTTTTTTATGGAGATTTATTAAAAATGCTGTTTTTGTTCGACCAACACGAGAAATGATATAAAAAGCTAAATACATATGCAAAATGCAGAAATATTTTCCGCGATCTTGCTGCAAACTGTAGATAGTTTTAAAAACAGATTTGCTTATGCGCGAAAAGACAAAGAAATGTTTTTGAACATTTGATCAATAGTTAGGCACTTACACACACGTGCCGAGGGATTCATGATATTCAATCTCGAACGTGAGAAGCAGGAGACATGCTAATTAAACATTTTAAACGTAAAAGACAAAGGGACTTACACTAGCACTCCGAACGTGAGAAGTAATCATGCACCCAAAGGCATCAGATATCCTTCTCGTCCTTGTCGTTGGTCTTAGATAATGCTAACATAAGAATAAGAATTTATCTACACCTATCCATATGCATGCTGGTGCAAGAACACGCACGCGTATGCGCATACACACACAAATACATACACACACACACACGCACATACATACACACACACGCACACACACACAAATAAATTTATTCGCGCATCATTGTTAATGGAAATTAGCAAAGTTACATTTTTCATTGTTAAATAACTCATAAACTATTAGATTTAGATCATACAGAAGATCTTCGATGGTTTTCTATACAAAATTGAGCAATCTTTTAGAATTTGTTATAAAGTATCTTTTTCTTATCGAAAAATAATCTTATCTAAAAAAAATAAAGTTACTCTTCACATAATCTTAAGAAATGACCGTAATTAAAATTTAAATTCATCATCTCCCCTCCCCCCTTAAAACTCTATAAATTTTGTTTGAAACAATTTTGCCGAGCTCAGTTTTTGAAATGTTCAGCTGGATTGTTTAAAATTGAACTTCTATATGAAGATACAAAAAATAAAAATTAGTAAGACAAAAAATTTGTTATATAAATAGGTGATGCACATGACTGATAATATGTCGATGATCTTTGAAACAATGGATTTGATGCATGCATCGCCCGCTACGGTTTCTCGCTGCGGTATGATCTATGTAGAACCAGTCGTTCTCGGTTGGCGACCTATCCTTGATTCATGGATTCGGGGATTGAATCCTATTTGGGCAGCAAATCAAGAGAAAGTGATAAACGAGTTATTTCATTGGCTGATGGATCTCTGTTTAGAATTCATTAGAAAGGAATGCCGGACAACTATAAGCGCAGGAGAAATTCATCGTGCTGTGTCAACTATGTCGATCTTCCAGCTGCTGATAGAAAATGCCATCGAAGATAACCCAAAGATATTCGACCAGTATTTGATAGTTTGGTTTCAGGCAGCCATGATTGTCTCAATAGTGTGGGGTGCGGCTGGTACTTTAGATCTTGAATCTCGACATAAATTCGACACGTTTTACCTCAGTGTATGGAGAGGTGAGTGTCAGAAATCACCTGTACCCATCATCGTGACCTCCGACCCCATCTCCCTGCCAAGTGAAGATCCGATTCACGATCAATATTACAGGTCAGAATCAACAAAAAAATATTATAGAATTGTAATGTAATCCCAATGTATGTCTTTTTTATCAAGGGACGCGGTCTTGTGCGAAGTATAGTAGAGTCTCGTTAATTTTGACACTTTAGTGCAAGAGAAACGGAAAATTCTTGGAAAAGAAAAATTAAAGGATACCCTCACCATAGCGTGAAGCTGCCCAATTGCCGTATTTTCGCGAACGCAGATGCGCGCATGAAACTGTTACACTAGATACGTACGCAGATGCGTACGCCATCATCTAATGGGATTATATGGCATAAAAGAAGCTGCGACATTAGTGTTTGTGAAAATACGTGTGGAAGGGTACCAAAATTAACAGGACTTTTAAAGAGATTCTACTTTATATAGCATAATATTATAATTCCGTGGCAACGACGCTACTGTATGTATTATTTATCGGAGTGACCGGCTTTTTCGGTCATAATTTGGGAATAATTAATTATTTATGTTTAATTAAAGTAATTTTTAAAAAAATTATTGTACCAGGGAAATATATAGCTGTATTTTTCTGAATACACTGATACCAGGATGACAGCAATTGATGCATCTCTATTCCAGAGATATGCATTTTTCTGCCTGATTTATATCAATTCAGACTTCGCGACGTTCCGAAATAACAATGGACGATGTTGGCGGCGTCACGTTGGTTTACCGATGGTCAATGGTTGGTAAAATGTTGGATTTTGCATTTAGCCAACATTATACCAACAATTGAAAAATGATCCGATCGCACAAAAACATTGGCCCAATATTGGGCATATGTTGACTGTCTAAATTCTAGATATTGGCCCAACGTTTCCAAATGGACCAACATTGTCTGCATTACAATAAGTATATAATTTTTAGCTAATATTAATTTCAATAACCACAGATCCCAAAAATAAACTGGATGTCAATAAATGTTTACCTGCAGCTTTTATAATTACATCCATATAAATCACAGATTTTAACTCATTACAAGAATTCCTAGAACTATATAAATAACATGTAATTACTATACAACAGATATAAGTAAAAATATATTGGCGTCCATTTTATTTTTGTAATTTATGGTTATTGAAAATAATATTAGTTAAACATCGTATACTTATTGATTAGAAATTGTCGACTAATTAAACCTCAATAATGAAAAGATTATAAGCAACAAATCAAGATAAATCAATTTCTGTAATAGAATAATGACATGTCTAAAATTCGGATATATTATAGATTGTCTTTATTATACAGGGTGTCCCAGAATCGATTATCTCAAAAACAGTTCGTCGTATGAAAAAACTCTAAGAGTCAAAAAATGTTTACTTTTTATTTTCTGTCATAAAATGTTAACGTATTTCAAATTTATTGTATCCACACCTAAGTTTTGGCACATTGAAATGTAGTTCCCCTTCCTTAAAACCCCCTTCGAAATTTTTTTGGACAATTTTGACACCAAAAATGAATAAAACGCACAAAAATACGTATATGTACCAATTTTCATAAAATTCAAAGCACAAGTTTAGACAATATACAGAGAAGTCGAGTTTTTTCGAGAAACTTTGGAGGGCTGTAGCTCAGAGGAGGTGCGTTTCCGGACCCATGTTTATAGGACAATTTTACCTTATTTTGACCTGTAGAATATGCCCCTTTTTTTACTACTATCAATTCTAGGACACCCTGTATAATATATATAAATAAACAGTTTTATTAGCAATAAAATAAACAGTTACACAATTAAATGTTTTAATTCTAAGACTGAACAATAAATAACAAAATAAATCTGAACAAAATATAATTTGTATTGAAATATAATTTGGTATAAAATATTGTTTGTTATATTTATATAAAACGTTGTTATACTATACTATGTTAAGATCAGTCTTTATTTTTCAAAACAAAACGTTATATGAACAATATAACTTTTAAGTTTAGCAGGAACTTTTATAATTGTACAGTTATAAATTATCTTACAAAAAAACTAACAATATTAGTCACAAATGCAATTGATATATTCGTATTACTGACTAGTAATATTAATATTCCTAATAGTAAATAATAATATCACAAAGTCAATGTACTACATTGTACAAAATAATAGATAGTAGCAAAATGTATCATCATTTTTATCAAGAGCAAAGTAAAAAATCATAATTGATGTCCTGAAAGTAATTTAAAGTAAAGTAATTTAATATCTGTAAAAAGCAATTATTTTTCATGATTTACTT
Source organism: Lasius platythorax (assembly GCA_963971435.1). Classification (NCBI taxonomy): domain Eukaryota; kingdom Metazoa; phylum Arthropoda; class Insecta; order Hymenoptera; family Formicidae; genus Lasius; species Lasius platythorax. Next base: position 13,418,008 of record OZ020542.1, on the reverse strand, counting down.
TATGGCAAATCTAGAAACAAATGAAAAAATTGGAATTTTTCATGGAAAAAGAAAGCATAAAAGAATTTAATTCTTAACTCGTGTAATTTTTTGATTGTGATTCATCAGTCTGATTGTTATTTATAGTTTTCTTCCTTCTGTTTCGATCACCATCTCGATCTATTGCATAACATAACCAAGATTTAATTGTTTCTTCGGTTATATTATAAGAGGCTTCTTGATTAGTGCTTACGGATCCTATAAAGTATAAGAAAACTCAATTTTACAATATGAAAATTGCATCACAATTTATTTTCAAGAATCACATGCAATTGTAGGCTTACTAAGGATGAGTTGGCATACGGCATCAAAAGATTGAAGACTTTTGTTTTAGCTCCTCTTCCTGCCCAGCTTAATTTTTGTGCTAAATTATTATGAATAATCCTCCTGAGAATCCTCCGTGTGTGATCCACTTGCGAAGTTTCTTCAAGGCGGCGGAAATGATTTACCTGAGAACAAAAATAAAATAATCTTAAATTTTTTAGATAATTTTTTTTGAAGATAGCCATGAATAACGAAAGAGTCTTCGTTTTTCTTATAACAAAATAAGAACACTTTAGAAAAACAAAACATAAAGTTTTTATAATTTTAAGAAACAACAACATAAATCAACATATATAATTGCTTACGTAAAGTGCAAAGACAGATTTTTGTTTCAGAAGTTCAATGAAAGTTCATTAAAAGATTCCTCAATGATAAGGCAGGTAGAGTCTCTGTTTCCTCAGGTAACTTTTCCTCTGTAACGTTGTCACTGAACAGTTTGTTTTTTATACATTTGATGTCTTTCTTTATGCTGCCTATGTCATACTTAATGTCTTTAAGTTCTTGTAGTAACAAATTTCATGATTTGACCTGAAATGTTTGATTATCAGCATTTTAATGTTTGTAATAGTCAATATTGATTTTCTCGATGAACGATAGTAAAAGCTTATTTTACCTTCAGATAAACTTGTACTTGCTCGCGATTGTGACGTTGTTGCTACTTTTGCCGCTGTCTTAAGTACAGAAGAATGCGAACCCATCTCTTTATCGATATCTATAAACATAAGTCAGAGGAGGCTATCAAAAAATTCTATAATTTACTAGAAACATAAAAAAAACATTAGTTTCATGTAATTTACTTTGGATATTATTATTACTAGCCGGTAACTCAATAGGTTCTGATTCAGGTAAAGGTTTCCTTTCTTTTTAGACATTGAAACTTGTTCTTTAAAATATAATTCCGATTTCTGTCTATCTTATCATCACTTTCACTGTATAAAGATGCTTCATTAGATGATATTTCAGATGCAGATTTTGATAACGCTGATTTGGAAAGCGTTTTCTTTTATTTATTTGGTTTACGATTATCTCCATGCCTATTTGAATTTCATCAATATCTAAATACTGATATCCATCTCTTTTTGATTTTGTTAAAAGATCTGTAAATTATACTAATTAGTTTCATATCAAACTGAACTTTCAATTCCCGTGAGAAAAGAGATAATAAAATAAAAGCCAAATTTAAATTTTAAAAATATGTTAACAGTTAATATTAAAAGTCTATTTAAAAAAACATTAATCTGTTTGATACAAAACTCGACATGAATGTGTGTTCGCGATTGCGCCAAGTCAATTAGAGCCTTTTCAATTCAAGCGCGGATTACAATAGGGTTTCGCGCAAACGCTCAAGCGGCCGCGAGCAGACAACGCGTGCGCATAAGTCGATTAACGCTCGGCGCCATGACAATGCAGCATTTAATCACTCGCGCTCACGCCCTCGATTTCGAGGGAACAGGACGCGCTAATTCGCCGAATCCTTGCTCTGATTTCTGGAAGGATTTCTTTGTGCATCACGCGATCACAAATATGTAATACCTTCGAGAAGAACCTTCCAGAAATTCAAAGCAGATAAAAGCAGGATGCGTGGAATAGCCGGCGCCCAGTTTTTAGGGTTCCTCGTGCGACACTGTGTCAATCGGTAGCGAAATTTTCCACGTGCTAAAATCGAAATTCAATTCAAACGTTAATCAAAGACGAGAGAATTGTATTAAACCTTGAATAGACTTTGTATATGTATAATTGTATATAATTTAGTAGACTTAATAAATAAATTTACGTACAGTTAGTGACATTAATAGAGATTATTCTTGGCTTAATCAAAATTTCCATACGCGTCTTGAACAATGTGTCTTCCAATATGATTTTGGTGTTTCAAAAGTTGTAACTGCCTTCCCAAATCGAGTTCCTTTATATTGAGGATAGAAAGTTTTATGATTTCCATCAGTCAACCAGAAAGTTGGTATCACTTCACAAGTTTCTTCGTCAGGAAAATCCACTACAGAAAACATTATCTATAAATAAAAAGAAAACATAAAATATTACATAATTGTAGATGTTATAACAAGAAAAATATAATCTTAGTATATACCTTTCTTTTTTTACGGTGTATGCAGAAAAGGGAGACATACCGCAAAAAGAGACTGTTTCAAAAGGACATTTTTACAGAAAAAACAGAACTGATATTCCAAACTTCATATTGTTTGGAGAGCGATGAAACTTTAAATATTTTCAAAAGTGATGAAGAGAACGCATAATTGTACATATTTTCTATTTGCAGATATTTTAATACAAAAATATATATATCCTTATTCAATTCCATAAAATTATAAATTACTATAATGTTATTGTCTTTTATGCTGACACAGTTATTCCCGGAAAACGTTGATAAAGTAAAGGCAGTGCTTTTTACCTTCCTAAATTGTTGTACATGACAAGGGAAATCAGTCAGAGGCCCATCTGAATGCCTTGAATACAACATGATAACGAAATTTTTTATCTTTTGTGTAATTATTTAATAGTTTTTTGTTTTCTGCAACTAATACATATGAACTCTCTGACAGCCTTTTCACTATTTGCTGTAATGGTTGATTAGAAGTTCTCAAAAGTCTTTTTAACTGAAAAAGAAAGGACTCAAAAGGGAAAGCACTAAATGGGTCAAGAATGCCATATTTCTTTGCATTAGCTGTCAAGTGTGTTAAACAATGAATATTATAAACAACTGTGTCAGCACCATACAATTTAGACCAGTGATTAACAAAGGATCTCAACAAATCGGAAGCAAAATTAAGATAATGTATAATTAAACTCGTACTACATAAGATAGTGGAAGCTACATGTAGTAACAAAAAATGTTTATAAATTGCGAAAGGAACATTGTTATTTAAAACAACTATTCCAGAATACAACAGGAACTGCTGAAATTCTGATGCTTTCCAATATGCAATTTCTTTCAAGCTACATGGTTTCCTTTGAAACTCAATTGGGAAATGCATTCTCTGAGCAATTAATTCATTGGAGATGCAGTGAATAGAATAAGTTGATAATCTAACACGTAGATCTCCTTTTAATAACATAATTAGAAGCTTACGTATTCATCCAAGATTAACTAAATGCATGTAGTTCAAAGGAATTTGGGAAACTAGCCCAATATTTAATTCTGACAGAGGAGATATTGACTTATGATGATCTGGATCTGACATTGAAGCAAAACTTTCATCAGTATGTAATGGTGCATCTTGTAATGGAAATGTCACATTCTATGATTTATATATACATCTTCTTGTTCACATCGGTCACATCCTGAATATGCATTAAATAACTTGCAGCATTTGATCATACGGGATTGTCCCGATTGCGCACATTACGGATCGGACACAGCGATATTTCCCAATCGGACACAGTCCCGATCGGACACAATCCCGATCGGACACATTCCCAATCGGACACAGTCCCGATCGGACACTGTCTCGATCGGACACATACAGTTGCATTCGGACACAGTCCCGATCGGACACAGTCTCGATCGGACACAGTCCCGATCGGACACAGGCCCGGGTGCGGGAGGGGGGCCGAAGGCCCCCCTCGCACCCCCATAGGCACCATACTATTGGCGGGGTAAGTGCGGGAGGGGGGGCCGAAGGCCCCCTTGCACCCCCCCGTGTGTGGGTATGTGCGCGCGCCTGTGTCCGATCGGGCCTGTGTCCGATCGGGCCTGTGTCCGATCGGGCCTGTGTCCGATCGGGCCTGTGTCCGATCGAGCCTGTGTCCGATCGAGTCTGTGTCCGATCGGGACTGTGTCCGATCGGGAAATTCCTTTGTGTCCGATTGGTACTGTGCGCAATCGGGACTCACTCGATCATACAACGTGCTGGAGTGTCACAGATAAAAGCTCTGATTACAATTTTAAATTCTATTTGACTTCTGTCATGGAAAAATCCATTTTCACATAATTTTTTGAGTTCTGGACAAAGTCTTCAAAATAATCAGTAATTGGTTCTAGCTTATACTTTTACCAAGAAATAAAGAAACTAAAAATGGCTCACTGATATCGTTTATCAATAACATAGCAAAATATTGGCCAAAATTGTTTTGAGGAACTTATATACATAAAAAAAAACAAACTCTCCCATTGGATATCGGACATCGAACGATGCGGTGTGAATTCTTCATAACACCAACTACCTGAAATTCGATTAAGAAATTAGCAAAAATATCTTTATGAGGAAATCAAATTTTTGGAATTTTCTTCGAAGAATGTATATATGTATTCCATCAACATTGAAAGTCAATTGAATAGTGTCGCCATAATATTTATACTTTATTTGTAAATTGGAAGTGATGCCGATATAATGCAAATCACCACTACTGCCTAACTTTCTTACAAGTGCTGTTCTACTTGTTTTTAATAGAGTACGTGCATCTCTGGGAAGGTTTTCAATATTTGTGTGCACTTTTAGAATTTTTAATAACTTGTTTATCGATGAATGCTTAATATTTTTTTATGCACCATTTTTGTATTTCACTTTTTATAGATGTATCATTGTTACTCTGTGACACATTGTCATTTGTAGATGATACAGACTCATTATCAAAATTACTATTAAAAATCTTCACAGTAGTCATTAATATATTATCAGAATCACTACTTCTTAAATCGGAGGAAAGATGGCGGAGGTGAAAGTGTGTTGTGCTGCGATGTGGTGGAGAAATCGAGTAGAAAGGAGAGAGATAGGAGGAAGATAGATAAGTAGTGTGTGATAGTGGATGAAGAGGAGGAGCTGGGAAGGCTGTGGAAATGAAGGAGAATACAGGGGTGGAGTAATTAGGGATTAGGAAAGATGAAAAGAAATCGGAGTAAGGAGAAGAGTAAAAGAGACGGTGGAGACAGAGGAGGAAGTTGGAAGGATGGAGAAGATGAAGGAAGGACGGAGTCGGTAAAGAAGAGTGACGGCGGCAGCATAGGGTATTACTGGCAGTCAGCGAGGGATGAGGTGACGAGGATACAGGTGATGGCGCTGCAGGTAGGCTGACGGGCCACGTGCGCAGACCACATGTAGCAGCGGATCAGCTGAGAGTACGAGATACGGGACACGGTGATAGATAGGCGGTAAAGTGATTAGTAAGCGAAAAGACCAGTGTTGTGAGAAGAGAGAAAGATGAACTGGTTAGAGGAAGTAGTGAAGGAGTTGAGAGGAATCAGAAGAGAAATAAAGTTGCTAAGAGTGAGGGGGGTGAGAGGAATGAGATGGGAGAGGAGTGAGAGCGAGAGTGAGAGCTTGGTTGAGGTTAAAGGAGAAAAGGAAGAAAAGGAGGCGGCGAAGGGAACGAAGGACGAGAGGGAAGAAAAAGAAAAGAGGAAGCACGTTATGGAGAAGAGAGTGGAGGGAAGAGAAGAGAAGGATGAGGAGGAGATGGGCAAGGACGAGATAAAGGATACGAGGGAAGAGGGAGGAGCGAGGGGGAATGAAAGACAGGACTAAGAAGAGAGAAGAGGAAAGGGAAGGAAAAGAAAAAAGATATAGGGGGGCTGGGAAGAAGACAAGGAAGGAGGAACAGAAAGAAGAGAAAAACAGCAAGAAAAGGAAGGAGGAAAAAGGGGGAACGGAAAGGGGAGAAAAGCTTTCAGAGAAGAGGATAGGGGAGAGACTAAGAGAACGGGGATCGAGGGAAGGAAAGAGGGTAGAGGGGGGAAGAGAGCGGGTATAGAGGGATGGAAAAAAATAAGGAAGTAAGAGAAGATGAGGCGGGGACAAATGAGGGGGAAGAGAAGATGGGGAGCAGTGATGAGTCGAGGGAGGGGGAAGAGGATGGGATGGATAAAGAGGGGGGAAATAGGGTCTGGGAAGAAGATAGAGGGAAAGGTTAGGAGGGTGGAGTCGGAGGGAGAGGAAGAATATAATGCGGAAAGGGGAAGTGAGGTGGGAAAAGAAGAAGGGGAAGGGAGTTAGTGGAGCAGTGTCAAGGAAGAAAAAGAGGAAGAAGACGGAGAGAATGGGGAAGTATGGAGAAGATTGGAGGAGCGAGTAGAAAAGCAAAGGAGAAAAAGGGAGGAGAGAGAGAGGGAGAGAGCAGAGAGAGAGAGAGAGAGAAGAAGGAAGAACGAGTAAGAAGGGAAAGAAGAAAGAGAAACGTAATTTGGAGAGGAATAGAAGGTGACAGTCCGTTAGAAAAAAGGAAGTTGACGACAAGGATAGCAGAAAGGATACTTGGAAGAAAAGTGGAAGCACGAGAAGTAGAAGAAAGGATAGGAGAAGGTGGAAAGATAATAATATTAATGGTGTTGAAAAATGAGAGGGACAGGGATGAACTACTGGAGAGAGCGTAGAAATAAACAGAAGAAGGGAGATATCGGTGGACGAAGACCTAACAAGAGAGGAGAGGAAACTAAGATGGAGAATTGGAGAGAAGCGAGATGGAAAGAAGAGGAAGAAAGGTCGTGGCGGACAATAGAAGAATTTGGATAGAAAGAAAAGAGTGGAGATGGCACAAAAAAGGGAGTTGGATGGAGGGGGAGGGAGAGGAGGATAGGGAAGGGTAAGGGAAAAAAGAGGGAGGGAAGATAAGGGAGAGAACGAAAGGGAGAGGCTAGAGAGGTGTAGGGGGAATTGGGTAAAATGTGATAACAGAAGACCAAGGGTGGAAGGAAGGGAATGGAGGTGGAGAAGAGGGGGAGATCTGGAGGAGATACGAGAGAAAGAGGGCAAGGATGGAAAGGAGGGAGGGGGAGGGTTAAGGTGAAAACCGATAAGAGATAGAGTTGGAGGGTATAATATGTTTTTGATTTTATACTTCGCAGAGGAAAGGACCAGCGGGAAATGGAGGTGGTACGAGGGGAACGTATGAAGGAGGAGGACAAAGAAAGGAAGTGGAGAAAGAGTGGAATCTGGAGGAAAGGAAGAAGGAGAGGAGAGAAAAATCTAAGGAGAAATGGGAAAGATCAAGAGTAGTATGGGGGGATGAGGGCCGAGGGGGGTGGGGGAGGGGGCATTTAGTATGTAAGGGTCGCTAATGGCCAGGACGCAGGGGAGAGGGAAATATTTTGTTGTAAAAGGTTCGGGTACGCTCCTTGGAAAAAGCGCCTTGTAAGCCCTAAGGGGATATATAATAAACAGATACAGATACTACTTCTTAAATCATTCACACTATTTTCATATAAATGACAATTATTACCATCTACATTTTTATTATTATTATCAATCAATTGATAGAAATCATTTATGTTATTTCTTTGATAAGTGATATCTTTTAAATATAATTCCACTGCAAAACTCTCGAAGTTGAACCTATACGCCGATGACCTTGACCTTGACATATGTTGTCAAGGAGGTTCTTCTGAGTAATTCTCCGCAAGAATTAAGTGGCGGACGGCATTAGTTTAGAAGATATAACGATAATTATACAGAAAGAGGGCAACCTCATGTATAACTTTGACTTGGAAATATGTTGTCAAGATCATCGTCCTAAGTGACTCTGACCTTGAAAAAAGTAGCGGTCACGATCCGTTCAAAAGTTATAAAGCATTAAAGAGTGAATTTCACTTCGTCTTGCAAAGTACATGCGTGGACGCAGTGGATTCCGCCCCCCCCCCCCCCCTACAGAAGGGCTTTAGAAGATATAACCTAACCCAAACCAAATTTTAGTTTTAAATTAGAAATAGGTTTTGGTTAGGTTATATATTATTAATTAATAAAAAATTACTAATAATTATATTTATAATTATTAATAATTTTTTTATTAATAATATTTATAATTATTAATAATTATTAATAAAAAATGTGAAATCAATATATTAGTCTGGAGAAAAAAGTACTATGAAAGTGTTTCCAATTTTATCCCATTTTTATAATTCAATTACCAGAATTTGATTACATTAACCATGCAGTGATATAGGCAATATATTTATCGTGTGAACTGTGCACATATATCACGTGAGACATGTCTAGCCTTATAAATGTAGGATTATTGTAATTTTGCCGCATCAAGTACTTTAGAAAAGTCAAAGAAATTATTGAACAATTTTATATTGACGCTACGTTTAACTTCCTAATATAATTTTCTGCCAAGCAAATACGATTATTTTAGGTTAAGAATGACTTTCCATTGTGTTAATTATCAGTAAATACCATAAATCTTATCTTTATACAAACAAATAAAAATGTTACTCACTTGTAATCTAAACAAGAGCACGATTTTTCTTTCTCTTATTTTAATTATTAAACGTCTGTTCTGGTCTAAATTGTCTGAAACGCAATACTACGTACTAACATGAGCACCCATAAAACGATCCAATAATGGCGGTTACGATGTAGCAATAGTGATGCCAGAGAAATGAGACGCGGCCCCGTCAAAACGAAGATGGAGGGGATACGCATACAAAGAGGAGCCATATCCGTGTGCGCTCAGCGCCACTCAACGCACACGGACGTGGCTCTTCTCTGTATGCGTATCCCCTCCATCTTTGTTTTGCCGTGGCCGCGTCTCATTTCTGTAGCACTACTTTAATCAACATAAGGCATATATTTAAGTATTCTCTTTGAAACAAAAAATTATTACAATAATCTGAAGAACGACGTATCAAAGAAATTTCTTAAATATATCATGCTCGAAAAAAATTATTGACTGGTTGGTCTAACGTCGGCTAAACGTTATTCAACAAACGGTTGATATTGCGTTAATCGATTAATAATATATACACTAAAATGATTAAAACTACTGCAGGCTATTTCAAAATAGATAAATTTACAAAGAAACAACAATGCTTTTTAATTCGTATCAAATAAATAAGAAAGAAAGCTGTCTAACGATTCATCGGATTGAAGCATTTTAACAATGTCGGTCCAACATTGTTTTCCCAACTGCCGATGCATCCGATTAAAAGCCAACAGTTGGTCAATCAATATGTGTTGCTCAGGTATGTAACGATTGGACATCGCTCAATTGGACACATATTATTAAATACGTTCACACTGGACACTGCACGGTTAAATTAAGCATAGAATTATTGGACATTATCCGATTAAACATCGCACAAGACGATGTTCAATCGTGTGGTGTCCAATTGTTTAATGTATTCAAATGAGCAGTGTCTAATAATTCTGTGTTTAATCGAGCAATATCCAATCTCAACGTATTCAATAGTACATGTTCAACCGAATGGTTTCCAATTGTTACGTACTCAAACAGGCGTGACTCTAAGTTAATATTGTTACATACATTTAGCTGTATTGTAAATTTAAATTTGAAAAGTAAAATATTTAATTTTTAACGATTGACCATGCACAAATGCCAGTATTAAGATTTGGTTTATATGCTCAAATGGTATTAAAATTCTGTTTTCCGCCAAGACTAGAATTAATAATATTAATTTTTCTATTACCATAGTTTCCGCGGCAAAGGATCCTGGAAACGCTTTTTTGACGCTGCAAAGGCTGAACCTATTTTGGACACAGAGAGTATCGCGCGTACTATTATTCCAACGATTGATACAATCAAATATCAAAATATGATGTCAACACATATCAAGTATCAACGATGTTTTCTACTTTACGGTGATACTGGCACTGGCAAAAGCCTTTATTTGAAAGATTTATTAACTAATAAGCTGAATGAAAATGAGTATCTGCCCAATCTTATCACTTTCGCACCAAGAATCACAGCAGCACAAACACAAGAATTGGTTCTGTTAAAACTGCATAAGAAACGAGGAAATCAATTTGCACCGCCGACAGGCAAGCGCTGCGTTGTTTTCATCGATGAGATAAATATGCCAGCAAAAGAAATTTATGGCGCTCAACCGCCAATTGAGCTGTTACGTCAATTTCTTGATCACGGCATTTGGTTCGATCTGAAAAAGCCAGAAGTGATCACCATCCTGGACACCATGTTCGTGTGCGCGATGGCGCTACCTGGCGGCAGCAGACACGAGATCTATCGGCGGTTTTTGCGTCATTTCAACCTGTTTAATGTATGCAAGTTTTCGTACGAGAGTTTCTTTAGAATTTTTACAAACCTCGCGTTTATTGGGCTAAAACGTAATGGTTTTACCGCTGGTGTGTTGCCGATCGTCAATGACTTAGTAAATGCCACCTTGCGCGTTTTTAATAGCGCAATACATCATTTGCGACCGACACCACTCAAGCCTCATTATCTCTTCAACGTGCGTGACTTTGTACGAGTAATAACTGGTTGCATATTATTAAAAAAAGAGTCCGCGGATAGCAGCAGAACAGTCTTTAGCAAACTATGGGTGCATGAAATGCTCCGAGTTTTTGGCGATCGTTTGATTGACCAGTCCGATAAAAACTGGTTATTTTTTACTATCAAGGATACAGTGGAGACTATTTTGAAAGAACGCTTCGATATTATGTTTGATTATCTGCCCAAATTTCAAAACGAAATTACGGAGAAGAGTTTGGATAATCTAATATTTGGCTTCATGGATATTGAAGTTATACCAGAAGATCGACGATATGAAGAGATTCCTTCGATAGAAGAGTACCAACAAGTAGTTTCTTCATTTCTGGTGGAGTACAATGATACACATCGCGATAAGATTGACATCGTACTCTTTCGTTATGCGCTTAAGCATCTCACCAGAATTTGCCGTGTTTTAACGATTCCATGCGGAAACATGCTGATGATCGGTACTGGCGGATCAGGACGACAGAGCTTGACAAAACTCTCTGCCGCAATGAACAAATATGATCTTTGTCAGCCGGAAATCAGCAGTACATATGGCATGCAGGAATGGCGAGAGGAAATTAAAAATGTTCTCAGGTGTATAGTGATTTATACATATAATTAATATACAAAATTATTAATTGCAATAATAATTAAAGATTGCTTTCTTTTTGCAATAAATATATTTTTTATTTAATATTGATCTACACAGATTTATATATATACAGGGTGTCCCATAATTCGCGCACCACGCGTAACATTCAGGTAGAGCGGATTAAAGCGAATAGAAAAGTCATCTACCGTTTTGCTATTTTCGCAATAAATGACGAGAAATTAATTTTAAAAAATCGGTCAATCCGTGCGAGTAGAAACGCGCGGCGAGAAGAGACCTCCCGCTGTAACCTGATACAACGCGCGCGGCGAAGCGATGGGAGGAGCGTTCTACAAAGGATAGTTATGTACACACATACGTCGTATCTTAGGTAAAAGTAAAATCTTAGGTAAAAATAACTATTGTCCTTTGTAGAGCGTTCCTTGTATCAGGTTAAAGCGGGAGGTCTCTTCTCGCCATGCGCTTCTACTCGCACGGATTGGCCGATCTTTTTAAATTAATTTCCCGTTAATTATTGCGAAAATAGCAAAACGGTAGATGACTTTTCTATTTGATTTAATCCGCTCTACCTGAATGTTACGGGTGGTGCGCGAATTATGGGACACCCTGTATATGTATGTATGTATTATGTATATGTATAGGATGTCCCAAAAACTCCGCATTTTCTCTCAAGGTCAGATTCTTTAGAATATTCTAAGACAAAAATGTCAATACAAAAATGTCTAGGCTATAATAGTTTTTAAATTATTAGCGATTAAAGTTTACTTATCACAGAGTTGACATTTCACGCACTCAGACATGATAAAATGACAAGTGATAAAAGTACTACCATGAATCTGACCTTTTTAACAACGCCAAGATTATAATACAAATATAATATTTTTAAAATTGAAGTAGGAGGCTCTAATATTAAATATCCACAAGCAAAGGAGGAGCATAGAAGAAATATATCGATATATATTCTTACTTCTAATCGTAATATTTCGCTATTGAATTGAGATATTTTGTGATATGTTCCGATATTAGTTATGCATATGTAATGTACAAATAGGTTTTAGAAAAGCAGAAACAATTTCTTAATAAATATATCATTGCATATTTGTATGATAATCTCGACGTTGTTAAAGGGACACGGTTCATGATAAAACTTTTACCACTTGCCATTTCACCGTGCCTAAGAGCGCGAAATGTTAGCTCTGTGATTCCTAAACTTCAATAATTTAAAAACTATTGTAGCCTCGACATTTTTGTATTAAGGGAGATTTTTGTCTTAGAATATTCCAAAGAATCCGCCCTTAAAAGAAAGTTAATATAGTGAAAATTAATCTGTTTCACGCAAGCTATCACATCCAATAAAAAAATTTGGAAAAAAATTTTTTTTTCATAAAAAAATTAATGTCACTTTGAATTTTTTAAATGATACCATGCAATTTTTTTTCAAAATATTGTAAGGGACTTCAAGACAAATTCAACGCACTATAATAAGTGTCACTTTTTTATTGATATTTATCATTGTAGTTTTGCATTCCTTTTCCTTCTTTATTTTTACTTTATTTTTTTGGGGTACGGAAATTAATGTCTGGTGCGGCATACTAGATCGATATTTAATTGGACCGTATTTTTACGAAGAAAACTTAACATCAAATCAAAACTGCAATGATAAATACAATGATAAATATCAATAAAAGTGACACTTATTATAGTGAAATTCGTCTTGAAGTCCCTTACAATAGTTTAAAAAAAAATTGCATGGTGCCATTTAAAAAATTCAAGGTGACATTAATTTTTTTCTGAAAAAATTTTTTTCCAATTTTTTTATTGCATGTAATAGCTTGCGTGAAACAGATTAATTTTCACTATATAAACTTTTTTAAAAACTGTCAGAAACGTCTTAAAAATCGTGCGGACCGTTACGCTGAACACCCTGTATATATACTGTATAATATACATAGTATACATATATATAAAATATGTAACAAAACAAAAAGGCTTTAATATATTAAATATAAAAAAATTTAGATAGAAAGTAGGCTAATAAGAGCCAAGCGCAGTAGGCACAATTAAATTATTTAGAAATCTTTTTTAATTACTTTGAATGTTTCAATCCTATCTTTAGATCATCTTCAGCAAATCCAAGTGACATAAAATATTCATGCGTCTTGATCTTCAATTGTTACTATTGCCATCGATTTTTATCTTTGATAAGTCTCCTATCAGTTCCAGCCGTTAAGAGATGAAGAAATTATTCCGAAATGTTTGAACATTAAAAATCGTGTAAGTTGGGAAAAATATTATAAAATCTTAGATAGAAAAATGTGTATAGATAAAAGCTCACCAAGCGATCACAAATGAGACAAAGAACGAAGTTCAAAATACGCACACGTCATAATGCCCCTGATGTATAATAATGTAATGACAAGATGTTTTGTATAAACAGACAAAACACCTATAGGTAACCGCCGGAATGCATGTGGTAGGAAAAAAACGTATATAAACGCGAGAGATTTTTAATTTTGCTAGGTTATCTACAATTGTTGCGTATAATGTAAACATTCTGTATCATTCTGTCAATTAAAACTATTTTTTTGTCGCTAGTAAACATTTCCGATAATAGTATTTTTTACTTAAAATAATCTCTTTATGCAAGATTTCGATTTCATCTCAATCTTTGTGACTCATTATTATGTGATCCGTGATCACAAAATGTTGCGAGGTGTTTCTATTAATTCTAATAATTACGATGCTCATTAATACGTGTTTTTAACATTCTACCCGTTTGGCCTACATCACAGTATTTACGTCATATTTTATACATCACATTCTTACATGACTGTTTTGGAAAGGGGTCTTTATGTCTTTGATAAAAGAACATTTTATTCAGGCCGGTGTATAACATTATTATCTTTTGATTATGGACCACACGTTTAATTCGCCCCGAAAAAAACCGAATCATATAATATATTTAAAAATGTGAAGCGATCCATGTTATCGTCAATGTTAATATTCCGTTCTTTCTTTTTCTTTTTTTTTTAATAAATAACATTTTAAGTCATGAATAAAAAACTTGAAAAATAAGGAATAACAGATAACCATTCTCTGAAAATTTTGATTACAAATCCGAAATTTTTTATTAAAATCTTGGAGATAATAAAACCGCTCTATTATACAGGGTGAGTCATTTTAAGTTACCCATCCCAATAACTTTTTTATTTTTGATTGTAGAAACAAATGTTTCAGACAAAAGTTGTATGGTTTGAAGGGGGACACATAATTCCGATGTAAGTCATGTGGTAGATGTCGTTTTCAAGAAATTTTAAAGGCGACTAATTTCTTAAATGGAAACCCCTATTTTTCAATGCATATTCTTGTAGCTTATCTCGAGAGCTTTCCAAAACCCTATAATGAGTTATTTTTTTATTAAGTACTTTTCGAGTTATAAAGTTATAATAGTTAGTTATAGTAACTTATAGTAAGTTAAAAAAAACACATAGTTGCTATTAAGAAAAAGTATGTAATTTGCCACGTGCAGCTGCAGACTTTTTTTGAAAGCAATTATGTGTTTTCTTTACACCAATTGATTGGTCTTATTATTCTATGTATAAAAGTATTAAGGTAAGATTACCGAAAACTGAATGTTTTACAAGATATTTTGTATTTTATGTCAAAATACTGTAAACTTCAAGCCTTATAATTCGAAAAGAACTTAATGAAAAAATAACTCCTTATAGTGTTTTGGAAAGCTCTCAAGATAAGCTACAAGAATATGTATTGAAAAATAGGGGTTTCCATTTAAGAAATTAGTCGCCTTTAAAATTTCTTGAAAACGACGATATCTACCACATGTCTTATATTGGAATCATGTGTCCCCCTTCAAACCATACAACTTTTGTCTGAAACATTTGTTTCTACAATCAAAAATAAAAAAGTTATTGGGGTGAGTAACTTAAAATGACTCACTGTATAGATTAACTGTATAGATTAAACACATAATGGTTTAAATATGTGCCCTTCTTATAGGTAGAGAGGGTGTTGAGACTCATAGATATATTTTAGGTATCTATCCAAAGAGATATGAAAGAAGGTTTATGACACCAGTCAAATTCGATAAAATTATCTCTAATAATAATAGTAACATTAAGAAAATTCAATCGGTTGTCGATGTCCTCTTCCTCTAGTACTAGTGTTAAACTGTAATTTCGAGTAAATGGAGTTAAAAGTTTTGAGAGTTCTAGCATGGGGTAAAGAATTGGCAATGCGGCATTGTCAACGAAATTCGAATATAAAACGCAAGGTTAAACGGGAGAGTTTCAATCACCTTACTCTTCAAGTCTTGCAGAGTAATATCTGCAATTACAGGTAACAACGGAGAGCCCATGGTAATGCTAAAGGTTTGCTGATAATGCATATTATTGAAAGAAAAAAAAATCTAATTAAAGACGGTCCGGACCTATCCCCAAAAATTTATTTCACGGAATTTCCCCTTTTATTTAAACATATTTTTCTATCTAAGATTTTATAATATTTCCCCTAGTTATCACGATTTTCAATGTATTATTTTGGAATAATCTTATCATCTGTTAATGGCTGGAACCAATAAGAAACTTATTAAAAATAAAAGCCGATAACAATAGTAACAATCAAAGGTTGTAAGAAGGTCTAAACACATGAATATTTTTGTCACTTGGATTTCCTGAAAGTACAAAGAGATGATCGAAACGTTCAAAGTAATTGAAGCAGATTTCTAGATAATTTAGTTGTGCCCACTTATTGCGTTTCAGCTCTTATTAGTCCACTTTTTACCTGAATTTTTTTAAATAATATGTATTATGAAGAAAACCTATTTATGTTAGAACACGTTTAATAAATGTTATATTTTATTTTTTTTTCTCAATTTCTTATTTCGATTATCAACTACAGAAACTCCGGTGGCATTGGCAAGGACCTCGTATTTCTCCTCGCTGAAGAGCAAATTCGGGATGAGGCTTTTCTAGATGACATTAATAGTTTGCTCAACGATGGTGAAGTTCCGAATCTTTTTACGATTGAAGAAAGACAGGAGATTATTGAGATGACACGATTGGCCGCTCAAGACGATAGAAATCTCGATATTTCTATACTGGCTGTGCTGGCATACTTCGTTAGCCGTTGTCGCGAAAAGTTACATATGGTATTATGTTTAAGTCCAATTGGCGATGCCTTCAGAATTCGCCTACGAATGTATCCGAGTTTGGTGAATTGCTGCACTATCGACTGGTTCGACGAATGGCCAGAGGATGCGCTCGAACAGGTAACGTTCTTTGTATGTATGTGTCTTGTAATTTGTGTTTATTTGTGTATCAGTGATGCCAGAATGAGGTCTCGGCTCACCGGCTCCGGCAGTGGAGGGGATAACGCACATAGTCGCGAACCGCGTACATTTGCGCTCTCTCTGCGCCTCTGCGCTTCGACTAGCTTCGGAGAGTAGAGAAGAACAGACATATGGCATATGGCCTGGCAACGAAGCTGACGTAACTGACGTTGGTCGCTTGTTGTCACGTATGACGTATGACAGCGTTAATGCTTTCCAGGCTCATAAGCATATGATATATATATATATATATATATATATATATATATATATGTATATATATGTATATATAAATAATAAACTATATTTTGTGTATACACACACACTATATTTTGTGTACACACACACACACACACACACAAAAACAGAATAAATATTTAAAAAATAAATAATATTTATATTAAGAAAATATTTTAACAGATATAATTATAATAATAATTATAATTATAATTATATTATAATATTATAATTATATATAATATATATAATTAATAATAATAATATAATATAATATAATATAATATAATTAAAATATAATAATATAATTAGAATATTAATTAAAATATTTATTATAATTAATATTTTAATTATATTATTATATTATAATTATAATTATATTGTATTATATTATATTATTATTATTATTATGGTTAATATAGCGAATAGTGGACTTCCACACCACCCATGGGGTTCCACTAATGATGCGTTAGGTTTTTAAGTGGACCTTCGCCTGGAGCCCTATTGTACCACATTTTATTCATGTCTTTTATAGACATATTTATACATACTTTTCAGGTGTGATATGTCTTTTACAGACATATCTATTTATTGTATTACATGAATAGTAATGCCCTTAAAACACAAGTCATTATCTTTTGAATATTATTATTGCATATCGTTGGATGTTGAGGGATCAGCAATATCATCTGCAGCATATAACGTGAGGCTGTTTCAGAGGTGGTGTGATGTTTTTTGCGAACAAGATACACGCGTATGATAAAAATTAAAAAGTAAGTTAAAAGTGGAAATTAAAGCGATATTAAAAAAGGAACTTGGATATGGAATTTGGGATATTAATAAAATAGCCTTAATTATATTTATAAATTAATTTTTTTATTTAATTATAAAATATAATATCAATGTTTATTAATAAGTATTTAATAATAAAAATAATTTTTGATAATTGGGCCCCAGCTACGCTGGCCGCCCCTGCCGCCCCTGCCGCTCCGGCCGCTCCGGCCGCCACGGCCACCCTGGCCACCCCTGCCACTCATCCAGCCTCTCACGCCTTGGCCGCCCCTGCCACCCATCCTTCTTTGTTGCCAACGGGCACGTGATTTCCCTCGGCCTAAATCTTTTCTTTCTATAAGAAATAAATATATACACAAATGAGTAATAAATAAGTTAAAATAATATATATATATATATATATAATTATATATATAATATAATATATAATATAATAATACATATATTATATATATATATATATAAATAAATAATTTTAAAAAAATTTACGTTACAAAAAAATAAAAATTTAATAACTAACATACCTTTTTTTTTCTTCTTGCTGCTGCGGTTGCTGCGGCTGCGGCGACTGCTCCGACTGTTGCGGCTGCTGCGATTGCTGCGAGTGCTGCGACTGCAATAAATATTGCACTTGCTGCTGTAGCTGTTGTTGTTGTTGCTGTTGTTGTTTTTGTTGTTGTTGTTGTTGCTGTTGTTGGTGCAATAATTGTTGCACCAACTGCTGCAAAGTAGGTGCTTGTATATCTTCCAGCACCATGTTCTCTAAATTTTCTGATACTTTATCTAAAAAAATAAAATATATTTATAATTTATAAAGGTAGTGTAAAGGTTAACCTCTATCACATGATAAATATTTACACACAGTTATAAATAATAATAATAATATTATAAATAATAAACATTTATAATTTATAAATGTTTATTATTTATAATATTATTATTATTATTTATAAATATTTGTGTAAATATTTATCATGTGATAGAAGTTAACCTTTAAACTACCGGTATTGTTTTTACTGATATTTAATTGAAATATTGTCCAATATATTCAATATCAATAATCTCGTATCTATAGTTGTCCGATCTATAGATTCAACTTTCATAAGAAATATGAATAATAATTATTTGATATATTACTTACCTGACATGTTCGCGTCCATTGCCATTGAATTTGCGCTCTATAATGACGATTGCATTATTTACCGCTCGAAAATTTGTAGCGCATTTGTCTAATTTGTTTTGTGACACATTTTTCATGTGTAACATTATCTTGTCTCCTTATTCATTGCAAGTAAATGTATTTTTAATACGTGCTCTTGTGTGAAATCTTGGTGTTCAGGAAATTAAAACTGTTCCAATTGTAAGTCCCTCAAATTAATTTATATTTGTTTCATTCTTTATCTTCGTTGTTAACAATTCCACATAAAAATGTGTGATATATTAAGAAAGAAATCTAAACGAAGCTTTTCAGAAGCTTGGTTTAGTGATGATAGATTTAAATCTTGGATACGCAAAGTATCATTTGATGCCTTTGCATCAAATAGCATTGAACCTTTTTCATTGTATTATGTGCAATAAAAATTTTTCGTGCAGCTTATCAAACGTTTTAAGACATGCGGATTCTGCGTGTCATAAAAATAATATTAAAGAAAATACATCATTATTATTAAATGACAATGCGAGTTCAAAAACAAAAATATCACGAAAACGTTTTCAACAACAATGGTTAGAGATCGATCTCTTTCAGCCATGGCTACGCGAAGTATCACATGACGAAAATTCATTTTTTTGCACGTTTTGCAATAAATCTATTGTTGGTGGTTTATCTCAAATTTATCGTCACGCAGAATCCAAAAAACATATTATGAAATTAAAAGAAAATGAAATAAATAAATCCAGTGAAAATATGAATATGAAAGAATCACTTTTGCCATTTGAAAAGCGAAAAAAATTAGCAGAAATTCGCTACGCCGCGTTAATTGCTGACAAAAATATTTCGCATCAAACGACAAAAGATATTCTTACTCTTTTCCAAGAAATAGGAAAAGATTATAATGTTTTGAAAAATATGAGTATGGGTCGGACAAAATGCACAAACATAATTTCAAATGTGCTATGTCCGGTTGAGACGAATCGTGTAGTCAACAGTATTCAAAATACTAAATTTTCAATTTTTATCGATGAAACGTCTGATATTTGTAATGAAAAATGGATGACGTTTCTTGTTCGGTTTGTTGATCCGAAAACATTAAACATTAGCTCGCAATTAGTAAAATTAATTAACGTTGATGCGAGAGATTGCAGCGCAGAAAAATTGTTTACTGCATTTAAATCCGAAATGTGGAAATTGAATATTCCATTTTCAAATATTATTGCCTTGTCATGTGATAATGCGTCCGTAATGACAGGAAAACATCTTTCATTTAAAAAGAAACTAGAAGAAATTTGTAAAAATTTAATTTCACTTGCATGTCCATGCCATTCTGCTGCATTAGTTGCGCATGCCGCATGCGCTAAAATACCGGACTATTGCGAGGAATTTTTAAAAAAAATCGCCAATTTTATTAACAGTAGTCCAAAGCGTTCGGCTATTTATCAAGAGTTTTGTGAATGTTTTCAGGAAACAAACCGAAAAATTTTAAAGTTGTCTGATACACGGTGGCTTTCTCATCACTCATGTGTTGAAAGACTTCTTGAGTCTTGGGATACTATAAAGCTATTTCTGAATGAAATAGCTATAAACGAAAAAACAAAGTCTGGAACATATTTATTATCTATGATGCAAAATCTAGATATAAAAGCCTACTTCTTATTTTTAAAGCATATTTTAAATTTTTTAAATTCATTTAATGCATTTTTCCAAGCTGTGGAAACTAGAATACATTTATTGCAGCCCAAGTCATTAGAATTTTTAACCACAGTTTGTAAATTCTTCATAAAATCAGAACTTTTGAATAATTTATGTGATAATATTAATTATGATAAAAAAGGAAATCAAAAATTATTAGAAGAGATTTATTTAGGATTTGAATGTGAAGAATATCTCGACGAATTAATGAAAGAAGGACACGTAAATATAGTTGCAAATGTTCGACAAAATTGTTTGCAATTTTATGTGACTGCCGCCGAGGAAATATATAAAAGATTACCAATTAATAATAAATTTTTATCAAAATTAAAAGTTTTAGAATGTACTTCTATAAATGCTACTTGTGTTTTCAAATCAGCATTGAAAACGAGAAAAAAAAACGGTTCTAGATATGGAGATTGATGAAAAGCATTTGTCGCTCATGTCGTCGGACAAATTATATAATAATCCTCCTAAAAAACAGAAAAGCAGCCTCAAGTTATATGCTGCAGATTATATTACTGATCCCTCAAGTCTCTCAACATCCAACGATATGCAATAATAATGTTCAAAAGATAATGACTTGTATTTTAAGGGCATTACTATTTATGTAATATACAATAAATAGATGTTCTATTTACTTTTCTTAGGTGTAAAAAATATCATGTCTGTAAAAGACACCATGTCTGTAAAAGACACCATGTCTATAAAAGACAACATGTCTGTAAAAGACACCATGTCTATAAAAGACAACATGTCTGTAAAAGACACCATGTCTGCAAAAGACACCATGTCTGCAAAAGACACCATGTCTGTAAAAGACACCATGTCTATAAAAGACATATCACACCTGAAAAGTATGTATAAATATGTCTATAAAAGACATGAATAAAATGTGGTACAATAGGGCTCCAGGCAAAGGTCCACTTAAAAACCTAACGCACCATTAGTGGAACTCCATGGGTGGTGTGGAAGTCCACTATTCGCTATATTAACCATAATAATAATAATAATAATATAATATAATACAATATAATTATAATTATAATATAATAATATATATAAAATATTAATTATAATAAATATTTTAATTAATATTCTAATTATATTATTATATTTTAATTATATTATATTATATTATATTATATTATATTATTATTATTAATTATATATATTATATATAATTATAATATTATAATATAATTATAATTATAATTATTATTATAATTATATCTGTTAAAATATTTTCTTAATATAAATATTATTTATTTTTTAAATATTTATTCTGTTTTTGTGTGTGTGTGTGTGTGTGTGTGTGTGTGTGTGTGTGTGTGTGTGTGTGTGTGTGTGTGTGTGTGTGTGTGTGTGTGTGTGTGTGTGTGTGTGTGTGTGTGTGTGTGTGTGTGTGTGTGTGTGTGTGTGTGTGTGTGTGTGTGTGTGTGTGTGTGTGTGTGTGTGTGTGTGTGTGTGTGTGTGTGTGTGTGTGTGTGTGTGTGTGTGTGTGTGTGTGTGTGTGTGTGTGTGTGTGTGTGTGTGTGTGTGTGTACACAAAATATAGTGTGTGTGTATACACAAAATATAGTTTATTATTTATATATACATATATATACATATATATATATATATATATATATATATATATATATATATATCATATGCTTATGAGCCTGGAAAGCATTAACGCTGTCATACGTCATACGTGACAACAAGCGATCAACGTCAGTTACGTCAGCTTCGTTGCCAGGCCATATGCCATATGTCTGTTCTTCTCTACTCTCCGAAGCTAGCCGAAGCGCAGAGGCGCAGAGAGAGCGCAAATGTACGCGGTTCGCGCCTATGTGCGTTATCCCCTCCACTGCCGGAGCCGGTGAGCCGAGACCTCATTCTGGCATCACTGATGTGTATGTGTGTTATATAGTGTGACAATAAAGTCTTTAGACTAATTTTATAGTTCAAACTTGTCTGAACTCATCAAGTGAAATGATCTCTTCTCAGATAGCAAGCACACGTCATTTTGACATCAAATGATGTGTTGACAACAAATAATATTGTGTTGACGTTAAATGATGTAATGCATTTGCTATTTGGATTACCTCCTCCCGCAATTGTTTCCGCACATTCATTCATTACGCACAAGTTCTGAGTGTGATCTATACGCAATGATCGATATGATTTTAGTCTATCTTTTTCTGTTTTCTCTGCGTTTTAT
This sequence comes from Lasius platythorax, assembly GCA_963971435.1. Taxonomy (NCBI): domain Eukaryota; kingdom Metazoa; phylum Arthropoda; class Insecta; order Hymenoptera; family Formicidae; genus Lasius; species Lasius platythorax. The sequence goes on along the minus strand of OZ020542.1, from coordinate 13,395,423 downwards.
TCAATCAAATGATGAAAAAAGCGACGTCTTATTCACGAGTAAAAAGTTTGGATAGATCTGCTGTAAAGAAATTAGAAATAGAAAGTATTTCATGAAGATGACAGACACAAACATGCCATTGCATATATAGGCATTAAGGACGCTTTCCAAAAGGCATACTCAACCGAACTCAACTAAACAAGTGAACACAGGAATCCAACTTGAGACCTGTCGAATACAAGTTGGACGCTTACTCAAGGAGCCATGCATCACAATAGTACTGGTGATATTTATTCTCGGATGACTATTAAAATTAGTCGTATAAATATTTATTTTAAATCGATACTGTGCCTGAACAGGACTGTATCTAATCGGAAAATATCGTCGTGTCCGATTGAAAATGTGTATACGAAATGTCATTTTTTGTAAACCAAAAAAAGCACTAATCATTGAGATTGCTCGTATGATATATAATCTCTTGGGACAATCTACATTCATCAGCAATCAAAAAATATAATATATAATGTACAATAATATAATCATGACGTGATGTAGTAACCACGAAACACAGTATCCATTACATAAAAAACATTTTTTTTTTTTTTTTTAGGAAAAACGAGGTCGATGAATAAAACAAGAAAGGTTTAATTACATAGCTGCATCTAGTATACATTGTGCATATTTTTATATAGAACTTTATACAGCAGTACTTCTAAAATGAGTTTTTTGGTCAAATAGAATATTAAATTTTGGTCAAATAAAGTATAACGAGAAACCTTCCAAAATCGAGAACATATAAGGTCAGTGCAGGTAATTACACCACCTTAAGCTTTTGGATTTTTTGGACATTTTGCTGAGGATCGAGTGAAAAAATTAAGTGTACCATAATTAAAAGTGATCTTTTGGCTGCCTCAAAAAAATATTCCAACGCTTTATCTCCTTTCTTTCTTTTTCCACCAATTGTTTCAAAAAAGTACGTCAAAGTGGCGTATTTACCGACACGTGTAGGTAATTACGCCACCTAATAAAAAATTCATATAAAGTGATTTTAAGGCGTGGAATCACGTGAGAAACCAACTCAGGGCTTTGCAACAAACATTTTGTGAAATTTACTCGCAATTCCAATGCACAAAAAAAGAAACGGGGAGACAAACGTGTTTTGATTATAAATTTTATTTCTTAAAAATAAGCAAAAATAATTTTTATTTTTTATCATCAAGTATAAGTTTTATTTTTTACACCGAAAAAACTGCCACAATCAAAACGGATCTAAATACAAAATATAGAGACCAAAGGCTATAGCCGGATAAGATGGTAAAAAGTGCCCCCGCGCGAAATGGCTTAAAAGTATTTACGCAATACTTCTAAACTAAAAAAAAGTTTTTTAGCGCGGTTTATAACCTCCCACCCCCTTCCTCTTCTACATAGCAAAAAAAACATGTTTTTTTAATTTAATTTTTTCTTACGTGTTTATGCTCAGGAATTCTTGATATAAAAAATATGTTAATAAAAAAAAAATGTTTCTTCTGTACAAAAAATTTGTTTTGAATTGTTTTACTGTCACATTTGAATTTTAAAAAATTCCTAAAATTAAAAAATGCGATTTTCACAAGGTTCTTATAGAGGTGACGCCTTGAAAAAATTCTCGAATATCCCTCTCAAAAAATAAAAATTTATGCAATTTATTCAGAATTTTCTGATTGGTGCAACATATTTAAAAAAATTAAAAACCATGTTTTTACGCTATTTTTCACATAAAATGCATATAAATCTAAACTTATGCATTAAATCTAGTTATAAATATTTATTCTTGATATATCTGCATCTATTTCAATACTTATTTTATAAACTTTTTATTGCTTATATTTATTATAACATTTCAATTATACATGAATATTTATATTATAATCAATATCCTGATTTTTACGGTTTTTATTTTATTAAGTCAAAATGTTTTGTCATTTAAGTTATTTATCTAGTGATATTAACATTGAGCTTTTGTATTACTACCTAATAAAAAATACTAAATAAATAATAAATAAATAATATATTATCTTTCCCACACTCGTTATATGTCGCGCATTGTTAATTAAACCTGCTGAAAAATTACAACATATTTTTGATAGTGAAGACATCGTACCAACAATTAACGATGACAGCGATGAAGATTGAACAATGAAAATTCAAAAATAAAAAAATTAAAATATAAATAATCATATTATCTATATGTGTTTTTTTATATTTAACTGTTCTTGATTATAAGTTCAATTCTGCAAAAATGTAAATACATCTTACTTTACTTTCAGGCATTAAAATAATTTTTTAAGTGCGTAATAATTTAATATTTTTCATTAGATAGTAATACAAAAGCTCAATGTTAATATCACTAGATAAATAACTTAAATGACAAAACATTTTGACTTAATAAAATAAAAACCGTAAAAATCAGGATATTGATTATAATATAAATATTCATGTATAATTGAAATATGTTATAATAAATATAAGCAATAAAAAGTTTATAAAATAAGTATTGAAATAGATGCAGATATATCAAGAATAAATATTTATAACTAGATTTAATGCATAAGTTTAGATTTATATGCATTTTATGTGAAAAATAGCGTAAAAACATGGTTTTTAATTTTTTTAAATATGTTGCACCAATCAGAAAATTCTGAATAAATTGCATAAATTTTTATTTTTAGAGAGGGATATTCGAGAATTTTTTCAGAATTTTCTGATTGGTGCAACATATTTAAAAAAATTAAAAATTATGTTTTTACGCTATTTTTCATGTCACCTCTATAAGAACCTTGTGAAAATCGCATTTTTTAATTTTAGGAATTTTTTAAAATTTAAATGTGACAGTAAAACAATTCAAAACAAATTTTTTGTACAGAAGAAACATTTTTTTTATTAACATATTTTTTATATCAAGAATTCCTGAGCATAAACACGTAAGAAAAAATTAAATTAAAAAAACATGTTCTTTTTGCTATGTAGAAGAGGGAGGGGGTGGGAGGTTATGAACCGCGCTAAAAAACTTTTTTTTAGTTTAGAAGTATTGCGTAAATACTTTTAAGTCATTTCGCGCGGGGGCACTTTTTACCATCTTATCCGGCTATAGCCTTTGTTAGTAATTTTAATAAGTTCTTAAAGTGGCGTAATTACCAGCAGCCTGAAATTTTGTAAATAAATTACTTTTTTTGTACTTACAAAATGGAATGATAAAACAACCATACTTTCGGAAAGAGCGTCGAATTTACTACGAAAATAATGCTAGTAAATATTTGAAATGTAATAATTACTGCCGGCAAATTAGCGGCGAGTGTAGTGCCAAGTTTATAGTGACAAATTTTTTGATAACAACTTTTGTTCTAATTGTTATTTAAATCACTGAAAGTTCAAAACGGCAAAAAAATGTTTGTTGATAACAACATAGTATCTATGTTTTCACAATTAGCATTTGTCATTTAAAGCCATCCGTATGTATTAATGAAGAATTAGATAGGAGGCGTAATTAACTGCTATGGCGTAATTATTTTCACTGACCTTAATAATTCTAGATATCGTTACATCTCTTTCTTTTTTACAAGAATGATTTTCAATGCAAATCTCAAAATATCGTATAATACGGACTCTGCATCATTATCAGGTATATCGCTTCAACAGCTCGAAAAAGAGATTTTTTTGAAAAATCTTTTTGTGGTTGATCTACCTAATGATACGTCTAATTGTATACGGAATTTAAAGAAAATCGGTCGGGACCTATTTTACGTAGAAAAAATGCGGGGTCCTTTTATCAAAATGCGCAGGTAAAGATCAGCACTAATCTATAGTAAAGCGTGGCCCTGAGTGAGCGTCCGATTCGTATTCGGCAGATCCCAAGTTCGGTCCTGGGGGCTCTCATTTATTTAAAAGAATATTATTTTCCCTCTGAAAAGCGTCCTCAACGCCCACACATGCGATGGTTTAGACATGTTTTTGTCTGCCACCCCAATAATACATCCCTATTTCTAAAATCTCTAGCCTGTAACGATGTGAAAAAGCGGCCGGTTTCATGAATCTAGACATTCCGATTCCTGATTCCCAGAGTCAGTACGACGCCTGAGAATCCTGAATCGCTGAAAATTGAGAGAAAAAATGGAGGTGTATCCATTCTCTGCCGAGCGTTCTCGGCATTTCAAACAGCTTTTTGATACAATCACACATGATAAACAGAGTTGGGTGTACCTGGCCTCCGCCGAGAGTTCTTGGCTATCCTTTTATCCATTTAATTGCGTGCGCCGGCCGAATACTGGGAATAAAGAGTTCTCCATCTCCAACAGGTGTTCCCGTACCGGCGTACTTTCAAATACATACGGCCGTAGAAACCGCGACTTTCTCGATCGAAATCCTGTCAGAACACCCGAGGCGAAAACACGCACTGAAATACTGAAACAAACGCCGCGCGCTTGAACTCGCGCGGATTGGCCGATCTTGTTTAATTTATTTCTCATTAATTATTGCAAAGATCGCAAAATGGTACAGGACTTTTCTACTCGGTTTAACCCGCTCTACCTGTACACGACAGGTGATCCATCAATTACCGGACACCCTGTATATAAAAATTTTATTTTTGGTTACATAGATTATTATAATTTAATTACATTTTAATTTTATATTTGTATTTATTTTACTAAATCGCGCTCTTACTAGTGTAAAAAATGTGCTACATTGATCTTTATTATTAAAAAAAGGTGGCACATCGCACCATCGCCGATGTCGAGCTTGCCGAAAATATCAAGCTTGAATCCGTGACCATCTGTAAGTTCTTCCATAGTTGTGCAAAAGACATGAGTAGAAGATTCTACGAGATTACTAGTAGGAAGACATATATCACGGCTGCCTCGTTCCTCGACTTTGTGCGAATGTTCTCTAATCTGACGACGGAAAAGCAGCGAGAACTCGCTCTCAATAGGTACTGTCTAAATGAAAAGCGCTATTGCTGCATGATACAATAAAATAGTACTATATTTAAGAATCATTTTTTTCCAAGTGTACAACTAAACTGTATTAATTTATTGCATCACATAAATTAATAGATTAATATAAATATCACTATTCAACAAAAAATTAAAAAAATTTTAATACCTTAATTAAACAAATATTTTTTAAATATCAAATAATTGAATTGAAGTCGCCAGTGATGAATAAAATTATAAAAGTGATTTATTAAAATTCGACCTGACTGGCCAATACAAGTATTTCTACACAACGTTTCGGCCCTTGGGTATGGGCCCTTATCAAGTGTTGCTTTCAAGATGAAAGCCGTGATATTACTGTAATATCACGGCTTTCATCTTGAAAGCAACACTTGATAAGGGCCCGTACCCAAGGGCTGAAACGTTGTGTAGAAATACTTGTATTGGCCAGTCAGGTCGAATTTTAATAAATCACTTTTATAAATATTTTTAAAAACATTTTTTCTTTTTAAGAATAAATCCGTTCTTTAAAATCATGTATGTATCGCATCAAGATTTAAGACGATATTCATAGTTTGTTCTCATGGTTCGTTTTTAAGATCATCTTAATAGATAGATAAATAGATAGATAGATAGATACTTTATTGCTCCCCTAAGAGTTACAAATTCTCCAGTTTCTGCATATACAAAAAAAGTACAACATTCCTTACTTCTAACTTAACTCTAATCGTAATTCTATATTTACATCTTCCTCACACACACACACACACACACACACACACACACACGCGCGCACACACACACACACACACACACACACGCACACACGCACACACACACACACTCACAACCTGTTCTTATTCCTAAACTCCTACTTCAATTTCTATAACAAAACCTTACATACTAAATATTCCCACCGCTCTATTCGCACGCGCTCTCTCCGGGGCTTCCGTTTCCTTCAGAGTCAACTGTGCTCCAATTATTCCATCATTCATCTTTTAATCTCTCATCTTCCCACCTCTCCTCTTTTTTTACCTTCACCCTCCCTCCCTCTCTCCCCCTCCCTCCCGCCCCCTCTTTCACTCTCACTCTCACTCTGTCTCTCCCTCTCTCTCTCCCTCGCTTCCCTCTTACTCTATCTTCCTCCCTTCCCTTTCTCCTTCTCTCTCTCCCCATATCCCTTTCCTTTTTCACACCCATCACCCTTTCATTCATCCTTACCTCTTCCTCCCCTCCATCCTCCCATCGCCCTAACTTCTCCAATTCCCTCAGCCACTCTTCCCCCTCACCATCCTCCCCCAACACCCTTCCAAACACCTTTTGCCAGCTCACCTCCGCCCCCCACCTTCCGCAGTCCTCCCACACATGATCCCATGACCCCCTTTCTCTACAAATCCTACACAATTTCTCCTCCTCCCTCTTCCAATATCTGTTCTCCCTTATTCTATTACCCAGCCTAAACTTCGCCACCCTCTGCCATCTACTTTCCCCCAACCCTTCTTTAGATATCCCGGTACCCCCTCCCCTTTAACTCATTATACCACCCATTGAACTCCGATGCCCTTAATTTCTCCCACCTTTCCTTTCTTTGTGTAGGTTTATTATTATCTACTTATGCTATCGCTCGCAAATGGCAGGACAGGTAGTTGGATGCGGGAATTGGCGCAGTGATTATAGTCTCTGTTACGGTTAACACATACTATATTTACATCTTTTTACAATATTTGACATTGGTTAAATAATCAAGAGGGACGTATTTTCGCTGTCCTCCTCGTTTCCGTGTTTGCGTCCACTGGTCGTGGGACGTCTTGACAGGACCTTCGTTGGTTTGCGTCTCCTGGCTGTTGGCGGTGGCGACCTGAACCTCGTCGGTTTGCGTGCCTACCGTGACCTGTTGAGGCAAGGCCCAGGGTGGCAGTCGCTACGGCACGGAGACCACTGAGCGTACCCTCGGAGTCCTCGGTCTCGTTGGGCTCTCGTCGGCCGACGAGAGTATGATCGGCGACGACGGGTGTAGATCCAACTCCGGTTCGGAGTATGTCGTATCCGGTACCGGAGTCGGCACACCACCTCGTGTTGCTGTCCCCGTCGATGCTGGCGGCACGTCGGGCGTAGGTGCGGCAATCGCCGGTGGCGTGGCCCTCGGACGCTTAGGCGATAAGGCGCCGGTGTTCGGGCGAGGCAGCGCCGTTCCGGAGGCCAGGTGTTTGTCCCGGGATCCGGAGCGTTTGTCGCCGGAGCGAGGGCGCTTGTCGCCTGTGCGTGGGCGCTTAGCGCCGGGTAGAGGCGGAAGTGCGCCGGTGATGAGGCGTATGGCGCGAGGTGATGGCGAGGAGGCGCCGGAGTGTTGGCGTAGAGCGCCAGGTGAGGGCGAGGAAGCGCCGTATCCTCGGCGAGGAGCGCCAGATGATGGCGAGGAAGCGCCAGGTGAGGGCGAGGAAGCGCCGTATCCTCGGCGAGGAGCGCCAGATGATGGCGAGGAAGCGCCAGGTGAGGGCGAGGATGCGCCGGAGTTGTTAGGGCGCCGGGCGCCGAGCGAAGGCGAGGATGCGCCGGAGTTGTTAGGGCGCCGGGCGCCGAGCGAAGGCGAGGATGCGCCGAAGTTGTTGGGGCGCCGGTCCCTTGGTCGGCCTTCCTCCTGAAGGCGTGGAGAGGCGTTGGCCGGGTCCGTCGGCGAGTGGTGATCTCCTCCAGTGGAGGAGGGATATTTTCTTCGTGGCCCGTAATCTTGGCGGTGTTCTTCGGCGTCTTCTCTAGGAGCGCTGGGCGCTTATTAAAGATGCGTGGGAATGATTTTTTACTCTGCGGGGGTCCTCATTATATATCCCGCGGGCCGTCTTTTTACTCGCGGAAAAGTAAACTTGGCGTGCGGCGCCTAGCGGAGGTGCCCGGTACTACGCGGCGCGCCTATATGTAGCCGCCCGCGCTGTTTTTCAACTGCGGGAAAGCTAACTGGGCGTGCGCCGCCTAGCGGCTGCGCCCGGTACTTATCGTCTTGTGTGGCGTATACCGCCACACTTTGCTTATCTCTCTCTTTCCCCTCTACCACCTCCCACCCAAACTCCCCCTTCTCTTTAGTCCTTTCCACTTCTCCCAAATCAAACCCTCTTTCTCTAAAGAAGTCCCTTCTCTCTTCCTTTCATTCAGACAATTTCTCCCCTCCTTTCAATGCCCTTCTTTTCACCTCTTCCCAACAATTCCTCGCCAACTCCTCCCCTTTCCTTTCCTCCAGTCTCCTCTCATATCCCCATGCTCTTTTCCTCATTCTCCCCCTCAATTTATCCCTCTGCAGTTCCTCCATAATCAAATACCCCGGCGTCCCCCAATCCACTCCCAACACCCACCTTAGATACCTTTCTTGCAACCTTTCCATTTTTTCCCTCTTCTTCCATTCCCAAATCTCTACTCCATAACTAACTACCGACCATACCAAAGCATCAAATAGCCATATCCTCTTCTCCCAATCTCCTCCAAACCTCCTCTTTTCTATCCCCCATATTTGCCCCAGTATCGCTCCTTCCCTCTTTACTCTATCCCTCACCTGTCCCTCCTGTCCCCCATTTCTTTGTACAACATATCCCAGATATTTATATTCTTTTACCTCCTCTATCTATCTCTTTCTCTCTCTCTCTCTCCCTCTCTCTCTCTCTCTCTCTCTCTCTCTCTCTCCATCTCCACTTCATTTCTTTGAACCTCCCCTCTCCCTCCCTACATCTCATCATTTTCAATTTGTCCCAATTTAAATTTAACTCCTTCCTTTTCAAATACTGTTCCAGCCTTAACAACATACATTTCATCCCCCTCATCTTCCGCTAAAAGCACCATGTCCTCCGCGTACGCTAATGTAAACACCTTTTCCTCCCCCAATCTTACTTCCTCCCAATCTTCCTTTTCTCATATCCTTCTCCAAGTCAGCTATTAACATGTTGAAAAGCATCGGGCTCAATGGACACCCCTGTCTCAGCCCCCTTCCCGGCCAAAACTCTTCCCCTACCCTTACTCTAAAACACATCTTCCTTATTATGTCCTCGCACCTTCTGACCAACCCTTCCCTCACCCCCCTCTCCCTCAACGTCTCTACTAATCTCTTCCTATCAACCGAATCGAGCGCAGCCTTCAGATCCACAAAAAACAACACCATTAACCCTCTTTTCCTATTTATCTGCTTATTCATCAAAAAATTTAAAATACATATGTTGTCCATCGTCTCCATCCCTTTCCTAAATCCCGCCTGGTTCTGTGACAATAACCTCTTTCCCTCCACCTTCTCTCTCAACTTCTCCGCTAGCACCGTCGCATATATTTTATACAGCGACGGCGTCAGCTAACCCCTCTGAAGTCCGCCACCTTCCTCCCATCTCCTCTCTTCCTTATCGATACCACAATCCCCTTATTCCAATCATCAACCCACCCCTCCTTTCTCCACACCCTGTTGCACATTTCCCATATCCATACTTCTATCTCCTCCCCTCCATACTTCCAGACTTCCGGTGGAATTCCATCAATACCTACCGCTTTTTTATCCCTCATTTAATTTATCGCCCTCCTGATCTCTTTTCTCGGTACCTCCTCCCCATCCCCCCTCATTTCTCCATAAGCTCCCATCGTCACCTTACTTTCCACTCCTCCGAGCAACTCCTTGAAATAATCATTCCATTCCCTCATCTCTATTCCCTCCCCTGATCCACCGTCACCCTTCCTCCTTTCAATTGCTCTGGCTTCCGATACTGTCTCACAAATTTCAGGTTCTTTGTTGCTGATGCTACCTTGAAAAGTAATAGACTGTTGTGATTGTGAACTTTGCAACTTTAAATTGTGTGCGATATAGACAATTTTTTGCCGCCCTGTCATTTGTTATTCTATTTCTTTTGGAAGTGTGTATTGTACCATATGTACTGAAGCTTCTTTCGCAGGCAGCTGAAGTGGCGAGTAATTTTAAAAATCGTACAGCTATTTTTGAAAACTCTGTGCTTTTGCACAGACCATTCCACCATGCTATTAATGAAATTTGATGTGTAATAGAGAGAATCTCGAGTAATAGAAAATACATAAATAATAGTAATAAATACATAAATAATAGTAATAATAAATGTACATGAAATGTATAAATAAATATTCTATTATTACAATTTTTTGTGTACTTGTTCGTTCGGCGTCAGATCACAACCATGTTTTTTCAGATCTAGAAGATTGCATATTTTATGAACGTCGCAAATAGCAAACTCCTCTCTCTTGGCAATTTTTGCTCTTGCTGTCATTCTTTCATTCTTAGAGAAAGGACAGGAAGGTAAAGTTCTATCAAAATTTAATATTTCGGAAGATGCCGATAACTGAAGAAATTCTAGATTGATCACTCTATGAATTTAATGGCGGTTGCTATTGGCTTGAGCAAATCAATAAAACATTTTACTTTATTCCAAAAAGATTTATTAAGAGCATTTTTTCAAAATAGGATGTTTCTTGTTAATAATATCTTGCAAGCTTTCATCAATAACTAATGATTGAATTGTATACTTATTTATTTGTATACTTTCTAAACAAGAAACTATTGAACCCTATTTTGTCTTAACAGGTAATTTTAAAGAAATTTTAGTATCTTTCTGTTTTTCTTTAAATGTAGCCAAAAATACATGTGATTGTTTGATGCTTTTTATATTTGTTATAATTAAAAATGTTTTTAACATTGGCAATTTTTTGAAATCACTGAATAATAAGTTCAGTGAATGAGCAAAACACCCATACGTAAAAAATTGATGGTTTCATTTTCTTGTTTTAAAATATTCCATGCAACTTTCATGTTTAGTGCGTTATCTGTAATAAGTCCAAAAACTTTCTGTGGGCTAATTTTTTCAATTACTGAATTTATTTCTTTGGTAATATATTCACCGGTATGTGATTCGTTTCCCGTTGTTACAATTTTATATAATAAAGACAATGGTGTGGTAACGACAAAATTAATACTCGAATCGTTTCTGAGATTGCTCCAACCATTACATATTAGAGAAACTAATTCTGCAGCCGCAATTTGTTCTTCCATTAAAGAATTAATTTCTTCATATTTCTTCAGTAAAAGAGGTTCGGAAAATTCATAACGGATTGGTATTTCAAATGCAGGTCGCATGAATTTGAAAAACTTTGACCAATAAGTGTTTTTTACAATACTTAAAGGAGCACTACTAGCAAAAATAACTCTAGCCAACAGTTTTTTTGCTTGATTTTGATCAGCTGACTGCATGTTATCAACAAATAATAATATTTATTTTTTTTATTGATCATACTTGAAGTACTCGAATCTGCATCTGAGGTATAATCTATGGAAATTTCTGAGGAAATTGAAAATTCGAGTTACTATTACTGTTACTTTTCACATATTTTTGTTTCACACTTTTAGGACATATACATATTTTCACATGATCTTTCATACATGAACCGTTTTTTACAAGTTCTTTATCACAAAAAGTACATTTAACTCGAGATACTTTTCCAGTACTTTGAATATCTTTGAATAAACAACTAACTTCTACGGGCTTACGCCCCGAACCTTCACGCTTCGCCATATTGGGATATACTGAGAAGTCAGTATTGCCAGATCAAATCTATGCTTTTTCACCAACCTTTAAGCATGAAGTTTCCAAATTTCTCCATCTTTGATAACATTTCACCAAATTGATATAATTTTTTACCAACTGTCTTGCATTTTTAATCTTTAATCTTGAAATGATCATGTTTCTTTTCTTTCAGGAATGATTAAGTTATTGACTATCACAAAACGGAAAATAAAACAATTGTAATTAATATAATTAATAAACATTGCTTTATTTGTAAATATAGAAATTAATACACGTAGAATTACTTTTATTGGTATAACTATTGCACACTAAAATATAATATTGCACAAAACAAAATATAATTTTTCACAAACAAAATCAATACATCTACTGTAATGTTCAAGCACATTGCAGGTAAAAGAAAAATTAAAATAGTTCTTTCCATGTTCATTTACTAATTTTTTAGGGCCATTTTGACCAACTCCGATTAAATTTTAATTAAACTAATCGACGATTAACTAACAAGAATTAATTTAATCGGAGTTGATGGAAATGACATAATATGAAGAATATATACCTGACAATTTAATGTTCTAAATTACTTTTATTGGAATAATTCATAATTGTGCAAAAAATTAATACATCATCTTGTTGTGATGTTCAAACACGTTGGAAGCGATATGAAAATCAAAACAGTTTTTTCAGTGTTCGTTTATTAATCTTTTAGTGTGAAGAATACCTGACAATGTTTCACTTCCTAATCTGTTCCTAACTTTACCCGAGAAAAAATGATTAGATATAATCATATATGATTATATCTGGTATATATATAATTATATATAATTATATAAGTTTTTATATGGGGTCATATCTAATTATACATGGACTCATGTGCAGTCAGTGGTCCCATATACAACCAGATATAGCACCATATCTAATTGTATATAAATGTATATGACGCCAGATATAATGATATGTGAGTAGTGCACCCTATATATAACTAGATATAGTATTAAATACAACTATATATGCAGTCATATATAGCCACATATATTCATGTGACTAATCTGGTTCTATATACAACCAGATATAGCACCATATCTAATTGTATATAAATGTATGTGACGCCACATATAATGATATGTGAGTAGTGCACCCTATATATAACTAGATATAGTATTAAATACAACTATATATGCAGTCATATATAGCCACATATATTCATGTGACTAATCTGGTTCTATATACAACCAGATATAGCACCATATCTAATTGTATATAAATGTATGTGACGCCACATATAATGATATGTGAGTAGTGCACCCTATATATAACTAGATATAGTATTAAATACAACTATATATGCAGTCATATATAGCCAGATATATTCATGTGACTAATCTGGTCCTATATACAACCAGATATAGCACTATATCTGTATAGATATAGATTCGCAAGTCAACAGATATAATCCTGTGTGGCTAGTCCATCCTATATACAATTATATATATATATATTACAATATCCCTAATAGCAAAGTCTGTTCGAACAGATTTTGCCAAACATCTGCTACAAATTTTTGTCAGCAGAAAGACTGCAGATTGTATACAAAATCTGTTATATCAGATAATGATAGCAGAATGTCAGCAAAAATATTACAAAACCTGCTGACATAATTTGACAGCAGATCAGTAGCAGAGACCGAGCAGGATTTGCACAAAACAAGGATTTGCTAACATGACTTGACGTCAGATTGTTGGCAGAAACCAAGCAAGATCTGCAGGTTTTAGCCATTTATAAAATTTATTAAAATAGTGTAGTTTATTTGCTTACCGCTATGCGGCGCATTATTCACTTTCTATACCCGTATTCGAATTCTTGTCACGAGCGTATATAAAGCTTGCAAAATGCGGTTAATAACATATGTAATTATTTCTATCAGTTTAACTTCTGATACGATTTCCGTACAAGGGAATTCAGATATTGAACTGATTTTTGGAAATTAATTATATTTTTAGAAATTAACTTCCATATAAATAAAATCTTTAATTTTATAAATTAAATTATTTTAATTTTCCAATATATATTACATTAATATATGTTATTAATATTATATATTTGTTATTAACACAAATATATAATTATATGTGGTTATATATAATTATATACAATTATATACGACTATATCGGGCCATTTTTTATATCTAATGTCAATTTTATATAAACATATATGATTATATCTGATCATTTTTTCTCGGGTACTTTTATTAAGATTAATTGCACTAAAAACTTTCTTCATACTAGCACTACTATTGGCCAATTTCACCAACGTGGGTTAACTTTAACCTCGGGTTAAACTATATCTTTGTCTTTTTTTAAGAACATATTTGAAAAGAGACAAAGATATAGTTTAACCCGAGGTTAAAGTTAACCCACGTTGATGAAATTGGCCCTATGTGATAATATGTCAAAAGATATGACACCAATTTATTAATTTCCGGATATGCCAAACTCTCATCACCTTTTCTTGTCTCACAAATTGTTTTCCAATAATTTATTACATCTTTAGTCTCTGATTTATTCAACATATTAATAATTGATCTCCATTCCCAGTCCAGTGCATTTAAATCAGTAATTAAATGTGACATTTTTACAGATAAATGTACCAATGTCTCGGTTGAACTGACTTTGTCTGGGTTTAGGGACGAAAGCAGTTTTAGTACTGACATTTCAAAGGAATTGAATGGAAATCTTTTGTAGATTTCATGAGCGCTACTAATATAAAAATCCATACCTAATCTAAATCGTAATCTAAACAACTTTTTCTCTTCATTAGACAAGCTATTTCCTTCTAATGCTAATGCAACTTTTGGGCCACAATATATTTTATCAAGAGGTATATAGTTTGTTGGATTTCTATACTGGATTTGTGCAATATCTGTTGTTTTCAAGTACTCTGGATTCATATAGTAACTTAATAATGTTCTGTAAGCATTTTCTATCTTATCATACAAGAGATAGATCTTTGGAGACTCAGATTGAAACTCAATATTTAAATTATTAAAAATCGGCAGAACATATTCCAAAAATTCCAAATATAGTTTATTCGCAGGATTCATTAAATTTTCATAGATTTCAGAAGCAAAACTTGTTCCATCAAATTGTTCTACTGAAAGTAAAGAATAAGTGCTTCATATTACTCTAGAATTCTGTTTATTACTAATTGCAAGGACAACCAACGTGTTTGTGCTGGTTGGAGAAGTTTATGAGGTTTTAAATTCAAGAAAACTTGTGGAAATCTTTAAATTGTGATTGTCTTTTGAAGCTGTATTGCATGTAAGTATAAATATTCTTGACAAGTTTTTCAGGATTATTAGGAAGGCTTGCACATGCATGTGAAGCACACAATGCCAAATAATGACATACACATTTCATGACAAATAAATGAGGTATGTCATTAGTAAGTAAAGTTTTTAAAGAATGATTACGACCCATCATTGCATGAGCACCGTCAGCAGCAAAAGCAATCATATTTAATTTGTAAGGTATGTTATGCTTTTTAAAGAAATTAACAATGGCATCATACAAACTTTGTGCTGAAGCATCTTTTATCTATATCACAGATAAAAATTTATCATGAATTTGAAAATTTATATTAATTCGTGTCACCAATGACAAATTTTTTACTGAACTATGATCAGTTGACATCAACTAATAATGAAAATTGATTTATCCTGAGTTGGTCTATTAATGCATCAAAACTACTTTTCCCTATAACATTATTAATTATTGCTGTACATTCTGTTCGATTACAAGACAATTTATCTATGTTCATGTCTTTTGTAGTTTTCTGTATCTGTTTGAACAGTTCTACTAAATGATCAATAATACTAATAGATATGTTATGCTCAACTATAAATGCAGCAAGTCTTATTTCACCTAGTTTAATATTATTTTTGGCTCAGTTTTAAAAGTTTGTGTCACAGGAGGTTGCAAAATAACAGCTGTTACTTTGTCTTGATGTTTTTTAGAAGACATATGTTTTTTTAATGCTGCCGTGCCTCCAATATAATCCTTGGCACATATTTTACATCTAAAATAAGTGTTACCAAGTGTTGAGGGTTGAATCCAATTTGTAAATGCAGGATTGGTTTTCCATTCACTTCTATACTTGTGCATATAAATCCGGTCTTTTTTAAAAGATTTTGAAGTTAGTTCTTCTTCTTAATCGATGACGCATGGATCATTTTCAATCATATCAATGCCTCTCTTTGTAGTAAAAAAAATGGCGACTTTTTAGGGATATCTTTTGATGTTGTCTCCGATAAGTATGCTTTACGCGTAATGAATTTATCCATATTATATTGAATCGCTTGTGTTTGTTGCTCTACTGCTGCAAAAATGATGGCCCATGATTATTATAATTGCAACAACAAAAATTTAACCGTCGTGCACATATAAAGAAATAAATTTATAGGTTTTTTTATTCTTGTCTCTCTAATTGCAATTAATATTTATAAAAGTAAACAAAAATATATTACTTAGTACTAAATAATTAGGTTTGTTCCATTTCACTCATTGTCAGATCGAAACATTCTGTCTATGTTCAACATGAGCGAGTCTTTTAATAGGCTGACGAGAATGGCTGTGTTTTAAAATTTACTGCCAGCACATCAAAAATGTATAGTATATGAACTATAAATTTAAATGCTGGCAGTGTATTTTGGAACACAACTATACTCGTCAGCCAATCAAAGAACTCGTGGAAATGATATATCCAATCAAATTTCATCATCTAATCAGAAGACATTGACACAATTGGCCATTTTCTTTTTAGACGCGTTCCACTTAACACCCGCTAAGTGGAACGCTCCCTTTATAAACTGTTTATAAATTCACCAGATTTTTGTTCTTTACAAAAAATTTTCACTAGTTCATAGAATTAAAAGAAAATCATCAAATTTGATAAAATTTCACCAGGGTTGGCAACACTGTGAGGAATATACAGAAGTTACCACGTAAATGTTAACAAATCGGCAATTACTAGTGAAACATAAGCGTTTCGCGATGCTCGCTTATCTTCCCGGGCTATCCCGGGACACTCGAAAAAAAGAAAGAACAAGAGCGAGCGAGATGATCTACATATTATCTAACAATAAGAGTACCGAAGTTTCTTACAATCAGCTTCCTCTATCAATTCGCAATTCTCGAATGTAAGCATCTTATAAACTAAAAATCAATTTTTTTATTTCTTATTTTGTTTTTTTGAAAACAATTTTAATGCATTAATAAAATTTTTGCGGTTAAAATGATATCAAACATGACATAATTTGAATCATTTTTTATTAC
>OZ020542.1:13286080-13373580 GCA_963971435.1 Lasius platythorax | reverse complement strand
TCTAGCCCAAACCGGTCTCCTTTTGTACGTACAAACTGCAAATCTTTTATATTAAGCAATATTGTTTCGACCTGACGCGTCAGGTATTTATCTATATGTACAAATGATAATAAAATATTTATTTATATCCAAGATTTTATTATCATTACATATAGATAAACCTATAAAACACTAAAAATTTCTCTATATTTTTTGACAGTTGATTACAATTTATAGCTATTTATAATGTACGAACGGAAAAAAGAAAATTTGATGTATTTTATCAATTTATGTGGCGGCCTACGACCGCCACAAGCGCGATCCACGCGCTCTCGCGCCGCGTTAGTTACGGGCGACGCCGCTAGGCGGCACACGACGCGAGGCGCAACTCGTAAGCAAGATTCATTCTACTAAACTTTATTCTTGGTTCGTAAATAGCTGTAAATTGTGATCAGTTGTCATAAAGATTATTCTTACTGCAAATGTAAAAAATACATAAATTGTATTATATAGGTGTATTTGTCATAACAAAATAGAGAGAGAGAGAGAAAATAATAATAATTACTTGTGTAATTTAATGAATTAATTACCCGTGTTTGCTTCCTACAACATTTTTTTTACTTTTGTTCACTTTTGTTCAATCTCTTTATACAAATAAATTTTTTACATATTTCTTTCATTTTATAGTAAAAGTAAAAAACAATCTGTTTACTTATACTGTAGAATACAATCTATATTTTTTACATTTGCAGTTTGAAAAAAAAGGAGAGAGATAAAAGCGCGAGTGAATGTGTAAGCGAATATATGCGAGGAGCATGAAATGAATAAGCGATTAGAAAGAGATAGAATAAGTGTACGACGAAGAGAAAGAAGATATGATAGACTGCAATGTAGTGTGTACATATACATATATTACTCTCCACGTATGAAAGAGCAAAGATAATACAATTGTGTATTTCTGTCCTTGTGTATTTCTGTCATTGTGTATTTCTGTCCTTGTCACACAGACAGATTACAGCTCCATCAATCACAATATCCAGCAACTAATCTTCTGCTCTGTTTTACTCTTGAACCTCGATCTCGCACATACATATATGCGTGAAAATGTAAAAAATATTTAATTTTTTTACTAGACTTCTAATCTCATTTTTAATTGTTCACTAATATTCCTTCATGTTATCCCATACTGGGACGCTATATCTTATGCACGGACAAACTGCAGAATTTTTATGTTAAATAAGTATTGTTAAGCTGGGTCTACACTTAAGGATAATCCTACTTGTGGCTTATCCGACTGCTTTCGCCCGTCTACACTGCACAATTTTAGTGTTGTTATATTAGTATCATTGACTTTAATAAAATCGGTAATAATGTCAATACCTAACCTATAAAACAAACATACGTAGATTTACAGACTAGAAAAAGAGTGTTTGAGAAGATCGAAAAGAAGAAAGAACGAAAAAAATAGCAAAAGCAAGCTCAAGAGCAAAGTATAAGAAATAGAAAATAAACAGTTCTTGAATATTATGGATATTGCACACATCAATTCATTTAAAACATTATTATCAATAATAGTTGCAATAAAAAATGTTACAAAGCAAAGAAAAAAACAATATTTAATAGAACGAGAAATGATTGAAAAAAGAATTAGAGCAAAAAAATTATTGGCAGCACGAATATTAAGAAATATGCGGCGACGAACGTTTCAAAGATCGTGTTGGGTTCAGCCTGAACTAACATTAAATATTATTGGCAAATATTGGGAACAGCAAGTTCCTCTTTATACAGGTAATAATCATAATAGCTAATTGAAATTAAATTTAATACATTTTGTTTTAACAATTTAATGAGTGTATAATTGTTATATTGCAGATGAACGCTTTTATAAGAAATTCCGAATGTCAAGAAATTCATTTAATAAGCTATGTGAGGTGCAACGACTTTATCTCTCCGGTATGAACGGACTTTATTGCCGTCCCGCTTTCACCGTCGCGCGGATCTTCTCGTTTGCGCCAACGACGGGGAGTTTCCTCGTTGGACGCGAGAGGCGAACGGAAAAGTCGCCGACAAAAAGGTCGAAAGGGTCAGGGGGAAAAGGATAACGCGCCGAAAAGGAACGGGTTGATGGGAGTTCCGCGCGTGCCGTGTCGAAAAGCGAATATCTAACGCGAAAGCCGAAGATTGGGCGCCAGACGCGGTCTCTCACGCGTCAATTCGCGAGATCACGAAATTACGCGAACGTTAATTATCCGGATTCGTCACGGGCGGGCTAGCTCACCTAACGGCAGAGGGGCAGGGTGTTGGTTGACGGAACGCGAAATGTGACAAGAGGCGACAACACAGTAAACATAAAATACAGACGGCAACGGACACACGAAAAAAGAAAGCCAATAAATAAGATAAATTATGTCGGGTTTATTACAGAGTAATATTGAATTAGATACGTACCGCGGGGAGCATGATAAATTGTGAGATGAATATAATTCAAGAGTAGATAGGAAGAATACAAAAAAATTAAATAATTAATAATAACCAGTATTAAACAAAAATGAATTTCCGGTAAAGATAAACATTATAAAAGAAAGAAGCTGAGATAATTAAGAGTAACGGGCTCGTGAACACGACCCAGCGAATACAGAATAGTGAATAAAGCGACAAAGAAAAATAGTATTTAAGAAAGACGGCAAGCTACGGATTTTATAATTTCGCATCAGAAAATAGAAAAATAGACATGACTGCATTAATCGACGTTAAACCCGACAAAAGCTGTATAACTTAACTCTAATCATGAGCGTAGGTAAGCGTTATATTCGCGAGACAGACAGAAAGAATGCGACACGCCGGAATTAATACTCGCCACGTTCGGCGGTAGCGATTCGCGTACGAGACTGGATGTTCGATCACTGCTTCTGAAATCCTTACAACGACGAGAACACATACGTCGGGCCTTTTCCGACGGCACCTTACAACGACGATTTTCGGTCCCCAAGGCCTCGCCAGCCGGGTTAAGTCGTTGCGAAATTTCCGATACAGCCGCGAAGAATAAGCGCAGTCGAAACGCCGACAAAGGCGGCCACGCGACGCAATTCTTTCACACACATTCACGCCTGGCGGGCGGCTCACGCATGCACACGCGTCGAACGCGACGCTCAATCACTCTATTACAAGCACACTAAATACGTTGACATGCTAACGCGACGCTTAATTACGTACACTAAACGAATCGCGACGCGAATCTCCAGAGCGACGATACTTCGTTAAAGTGACCGCGAAATATCAACAATAAACACACTAATACACGAGGCCTGGGCTCTGCAGGCTCACGGGATCGAGATCGCTTGTCGTCGTGGCCGCGACACTAATAACTTTATTAATTACGGGGCATAGCCCGGACACCAAAAATTCACCAAAAATTACAACGACGACGACAGAACGACGTGATCCCGGACGCGATCGCACGTGGCGTAGTATACGGAGGGCAACCTCACCGGCACCTCGTTACTCCTGGGGATGCAGGGTCGGCAGCGTTCGTCCTTCTCGGAATCCTTGGTTGGACGGTAAACGGGAACAGCGGCACGAGGTCCTCCCTAGCGCACGTGTCGCGACAAGCTGTCTCCCGGATTCTCTCGATCCAGGATCGATGGCTCGGGGCCTTCCCTAATGCTGCGCACGCGGGGTGCGTGTTATCGCGGCCAATCACGCGACGGCACGCGACGGCACGCGACGGCACGCGACAACGCCGGTAACTTCAATTCCAAGGCCGTGTCGGGGCGCAGGTACCCGCTACATTGCCGAAAATATTCGTAGGGCCCGTTCGACAGGGCCGTCGTAGAGCTTCCACCGCTGCCTTCTTTCCGATAAAAATGCCACGGGCCTTGCTTCCGCTTTTTCCTCCCGGCTCGTGCTTCGCGTTCTCCGCTCTCGATTTGCGGCCGCCACTCGGCCGTGCTTTCCATGGAACTTTTGCCGTGAACCGTGACTCCGATTTCGCCTCTGCCTCAATTGCCTCCGTATCCATTCGCTCGTATAAAAAAAAAATAAAAATAAAAGTCTATAACGCTTGAACAAAAGAAACGATAACAGACGCCTCTCTGGAGACTGCGGCACGGTTCTCATTAGTTTTTCGCCTGACGCGATTAGGGAGGAACTCGGCGGACGCGCGCGGGACGGCAACGTCACAGAGGATTTGCATCCTTATCTTTTTAAAATGGATACACAATTTAGATTAGCTATATCTGTACCCAAACGTATCGCTATAGCATTAACAGTTTTAAAAGGTCGAAGTGATTTTCGGACCGTAGCAGATCTTTTTAACGTGGGCAAAAGTACCGTGCCATATATATTGTATGAATTTTGTGATGCAGTGATTATGCATTACAGTCACCTTATCAAATTTCCTTCAACAGAAGAAGAATGGATTGAAATCGCCACAGGATTTTGGAATCAATGGCAATTTTACAATTGTTTTGGGGATATGGATGGCACCCACGTACCAATATTGTATCCAAGAGCTTATACACAAGACTATTATAATTATAAATTATTTTACTCTATAAACGTTTTAGCAGTAGTGGATCACAAATATCGTTTTATGTATGTAATATTTTCAAAAAAATGACTGAGAAAAATATTTATTTAAAATTAGAGTAAGTAATAATAACTTTTAATTTACAGATATACACTTATTGGTGCTCCAGGAAAATGCAATGATGCTTCAATTTTTCATCGAAGTAAATTATTTGAAAATTTTGATAATAGTAATGGTAAGGCTCCAAAAATGAAAACAAATTTTCATTTAATCTCTGATGGTGCATTTCCTCTTTTAAGTTGAATAATGAAACTATATCGAATAACAAATAATATGCCAATATTACATAAAAACTTCAACTACAGATTAAGTAGAGCTAGAATGTCAATTGAAAATAGTTTTGGTCGTCTGAAAAGTAGATGGAGAATTCTTACATCAAGACCTGACATCACTTTAAACAATATGAGAAAAATTATAAAAGTTTGTATGATATTGCACAATTTTTGTGAGAATGCCAATGAAGATCCAACTATTTTTTTAACAGAAAGTACTGATTGTGAAGGGGAAATATTGGAGTCAAGTGAGGAAAATAAATTAAATGAGAATTATGAAAACGATAGTATTTCAGGAAAATTAAAAAGACAAGAATTAGCAAACAAATTGTTTTATGATGGCCTGTCGACACATATATAAGAACACAGAATCTTTAAAAATTACTTATACAGAAATTATTTATTGCGACCTTTATATAAAAAATTGTTTTATAATAAAATTTAAACATATTTCAAAAAGAAAATTGTAATGAATACATAAATACAATATATATTAACTATTTTATTACATACATTTATAAATTTAGTGCAGTGTATGAATTTTCTTTTGTAAGAAAGTAAAAAATTTTCATATTATAGGAACTTCAATAAAATATAACATTTCATAAATGAAAACATTTCATACAAAAATAATTGTTAACAAACAAGAACTAAGGGTCTGGAACTGGTTCTACAGAAGTCTAACAATAGGTGTCGTAAGTCGTTGTTGGAAAGTCGTTGTCGTAAACGAAAAAGAAATTTTCTCATTGGACCATCGCGGCTTACGACATCCAACAACGACTTACGACACATATTGTCAGACCTTTGTATAACCAGCCTTAACATTTGTAGCTTACATTTATCATAAAAATTATCTTATACTTCCGTATTATGTTTAAAAAATCTTTTTAGAACCTAAATATCTATATATATAAGTACCGTCTGTCTGTCTGTCTGTCTGTCTGTATGACCGCGAACTCCTTCCGCATTTGTGGACCGATCTTCACGAAACAGGTATCAAAATTTCGCAAATTTTCCGGGGGTGGCTGCTGTGTAGTTTTTTTAAGCTTTGCACCCCCACCCACCCACGCAATCACGCATTTATTGATTTATTTCCACATTTATGGATCGATTTTCTCGAAATTGGTATCAAAATTTTGCAAATTTTTCGGAGATCGCTACGTCGTGGTCTTTTTTAGTTTTACATTCCCACCCACGCACCCACCCACGTAATCACACATTTATGGACCGATTTTCTCGAAATTGGTACCAAAATTTTGCAAATTTTTCGGGGATAACTACTATGTGTTTTTTTTTTTAAGTTTTACAACCCCACCCACGCACCCACCCACGCAATCACGCATTTATTGCCCTACTTCCACATTTATGGATCGATTTTCTCGAAATTGGTATCAAAATTTTGCAAATTTTTCGAGGATGGAGACGATGGTAGTTTTTTTAAGTTTTACACCCCCACCAACCCACGCACCCACCCACGCAATCACGCATTTATGGACCGATTTACTCGAAATTGGTACCAAAATTTTGAAAATTTTTCGGGGATGGCTACTATGTGTTTGTTTTTTTAAGTTTTACAATCCCATCCACGCACCCACCCACGCACTCACGCATTTATGGACCGATTTTCTCGAAATTGGTAACAAAATTTTGCAAATTTTTCGGGGATGGCTACTATGTGGTTTTTTTAAGTATTACACCTCCACCCACCCACCCACGCACTCACACATTTATGGACCGATTTTCTCGAAATTGGTACCAAAATTTTGCAAATTTTTCGGGGATGGCTACTGTACGCACACGCACGCAAACACACATACACAATTTTTCAGAAATCACCTTTTGGTTCTGGCGTTCTTGGGTGAGAGCATTTATTTATTAATCGTTGCCAAATTTAAAAAATCACTTCTTATGGGTAATAACATTTTATATTTCTTGACGTGAGTCATTTCATAAATGACTATAAATAAGTTGCTAGTTTCACATCTTAGTCAGAACTAAAAGGTGATTTCTGAAAAATTGTGTATGTGTGTGTGCGTGCGTGTGTGTGCGTGCGTGTGTGGGTGCGTGGGTGAGTGGGTGGGTAAAGGTGTAAAACTTAATAAAACCACACAGTAGCCATCCCCAAAAAATTTGCAAAATTTTGGTACCAATTTCGAGAAAATCGGTCCATAAATGTGTGAGTGCGTGGGTGGGTAGGTGGGAGTGTAAAACTTAAAAAAAACCACATAGTAGTCATCCCCGAAAAATTTGCAAAATATTGTTACCAATTTCGAGAAAATCGGTCAATAAATGTGTGAGTGCGTGGGTGAGGGTGTAAAAATACAAAAAACACATAGTAGCCATCCCCGAAAAATTTTCAAATTTTTGATACCGATTTCGAGAAAATCGGTCCATAAATGTGGAAGTAGTTCGCGGTCATACAGACAGACAGACAGACGGTATTTATATAAATAGATAGATATATATATAAGAAAGTTTAACATAAATACGGAAAACTATAAACTCTGAAACAAAAACTGCTTATTTGTAAACATTAAATGTACACATATAATAAAATGAAAATTAAATATGCATAGAAATCATAATTAGTAATATAAAATGCAAAGAAAATAAAAAATTTAATTTTGTAAGAAATGTTATACATACGTTAAGATTATTTTTTAAGTCTTAAAATAGCTGGTTTATACTGTTTCACATGTACCGGTCGGCTATAAAAAGTAATAGATTCAGTTGTACGTCTGGTTGATATTGGATTAGTTGATCCTGTTGATACCTGAGTATTAAATGGTACACTTTCTGGATAAGAAGTTTGATTTCTTAAATTATCTTCCTTAACAGTATAAGAAGATCCAGAAATAAAAACATCATTAATATTATTTTCGTCTACATTAACTTGCTCATACTTTTGTTCAGATGCTTCAAAATTATGTTTTAAGTTTGCAAAAGACTCTTCTATTATACAAGTATTAAAAGAGTTTTGTTCCAAATTCATGTTTTCTTGATTATTATAAATTGATGGGAATATTTGAGAAAATGTCTCACTTGATGAAGCTGTTGATAAGGCTGTATTATTGCTTACATTTAAACTTGCAAATTCGCGAGTTTTATTTCTGTTTTTGTTGATTGTCTTATTAAAAAGTTGTTGCTTTGATTGTCCAGCATACATTGAAAAAGATTGCTTTATGTCAGTTGTGTTAGAAGACTTTTGAACAACATTGATTTTTTGTGGAAGAATGATGTTTGATACAATTTTTTGAGAATTTTTGGTTCTTACCGAAGATTTAGCTTCTTTATTGAATTTTGAGATAGTGGATTTATGTGGAACTGCTTCGTAGAAAGATTCATTTTTTTCTTCTCGCTCTGAACTAATATTTGTATCAAACTCTTTTAATTCTTGTAATGGTATTTGACATTCCAAAGCATCTACTCTTGAAGTTTTATTTATATCAGGTACACTATTATTTGAGGCTGAAGTAGAATTCTTATTCTGCCCCATTAAAAATTTCATATATAATACTTGAGTGTCTAAAAACTGTTTAAGACTAGCATTTAAAGCATTATCTCTTTCTTCTGCTTTTTTTTGTCTTTCATCAATCTCTTGAAGTCTCTTTGTGTCATCTGCATTTGATTGTATCAATAATTCAACTAATCTGCTTTCATCAGATTGAACTTTTCTTGGAGGTCTGCAACTGAAAAAATTAATTCCATTATTGTTAATATTAATTTAAATATATTATCAAGAATAATATATAAATATATTAGCAAGATATTATCTGTACTGTTTATTGAATTTCAAAATTAATTATATATTTATTGTATATTAATTATTATATAATTATGTATTAATTATATAAATATATTAATAAACATAAATAATAATAAAAAACTTACATTCTTTTTACTTTGGGTTGATAAACTTTCTCATTACTTTTTCTAGAAGCCTGCTCTTGATTTTTGTCACTGCTTTAAATACATCAGACATGAAACAAAAACATGAAATTGATTAAATCAAAACAGTTATTATTATTTCACGTAATTTCTTTCAAAAACTATTTATATGAAGCATGACTTGAATGTATGTATCTGTCATAATTTTTATAAGATCATCATACCTAAAATTTCCATTATTACTTTTAGAATAATCAAATTCTTCATTTTCGAGGAATTCTTCATCTTTGAAATTTTCATTACTGCTATTATCTGAATTATTGTGTTTTATTAGAATAATGTCATCTTTATTTATTGTAATAGAAAAAAATTATTATACAATGTATGCAAAAATCCTTAAGAAATTATGATTAATATACCATTAAAATTATCATTAGTCATTGAATCATCAAGAAGTTCGTCATTAATTACATCTTTTTCACTCCATAAATTATGTAAAACATCATAAAATGGAAAATCATCAGGTGGTGTACCTCCTACACATAATAACATCAAACATAAGTATTAAAAATAAATGATTTATTTAAAAAATAATAATGATCATTTATGATTTACCTGATTTGGGTTTCTTTCTTGCATATTCGGATTTTAAGTTTTTTATTTTAGTTTTAATGTCTTTTCCAGTTCTGGAATATAGTTTTGTTTCATTATGGAGAGTAGCGATTCTTTCATATATTAATGAATGCTTTTATTTTGTTTAAACGCATTTTGTATTTCTAGCATAGAATATATTGATATTAAATGAGAAATTTCATATTCATTAAATGGAAAATACATCTTCTTTTTACTTCCTATAAATACACAAAAATTTATACATTTTATTGATAATCGATGGCTCTATAGAAAGAAATGTAATTGTTTACATACCGAGGTTTTTTTCCCTTTATTTGCTTTTATCTTCATTGACATTGCTTATTCTCACAGTTTCACTTAATCACTTAATTTGATTAAAAATATTTATATTTTGTATATTCCCATACAGCACAAAACATTGCAGTTACATTGCAGCAATGTTACAATCTTTCAAGTTGCAATGTAACATTGTAGAGACATTACAAGAACATATAATTGTAATATTTCAGGAGAATATTACAGCAACATTCCAGAAAGATTACAAAATAAAATCTATTAAATTTTATTTATAGTCACTAATTTGTTCATTTACTGTGTTACGGTTCTGTTGATCCAAATAGACATTGAGAAATATATGTAATTAATATAAAAAATATACTTATATATATATATATTATTTTATATACAGAGTCCCAAAAGTCTGGAAACGGTCAAATATCTCGAAAACGGTCCACTATAATGAAAGATATAAGTATACCAAATTGAAGGGCTTAAAAAAAGCTATTTAATTATCATATCAGTTTGACCTTGAATAGCACCATCAAAGTCACATAAAAATCACTTTGATATTTTTAAATGAACCCCTATTTTTTTATTGCATATTCTTGTAACTTATCTCAATTTCTTACGATTTACGGACTTTACGACTTTATTGTAGACCTCGCATAATAGTTCATATAAGCGCATTGTTATTATTTTCATTTAATGAATATATAGATATTATAATATATATTATTACAATATGATTTAATAAATCTCCAAAATAAATAACATGTTTTTTTATTAATAAAAGAGATAGATAGTATTATATTAAAATTAACTAATTAATAATTTTCTATCGCTAGTAAATAAATTCTAATAGGGAAAATTAATATAATTCGACCCAACTAGCAAATAACTTACACGGGCGAAGTTGGAAGAATATTTTTAGGGAGACGTATCTCTTGGTTCGAGATTACAAGATTCCCCTGATTATATTTCAACCATACCGTGAATAAATAGGCGAGAAAAATATAGGTCCGAAAAGTCGCTGAAGCAGGAAATATATATATATATATATATATATATATATATATATATATATAATTAAATAGATCTTTTTTAAACATTTTTAATAAAGATATAATTAATTCCAATCGATGTTTGTATATTAATTTATACTTAAATATATTTAAAAAAGATCACAAAAGCGAAATTTTTGCCAGTAAAATAAAAAAAAGTAATATTACTATATGGTTGCAGTAACGTTGCATTTTTTCAAATACATTACATTGCAATGTTGCTATAATGTTTCATTGCAATATTACAAAAAGCGGCCATCCAGCCGTTGCTGCAATCTTGCAGTAATATTGCAGAAACAATTCGCAATTCCCATGCAATATTACAATGTTTCAATGTTAGATCTACGCAATGTTTTTGCAATCTTTCGGTGCTGCCCATACAGCACAAAACATTGCAGTTACATTGCAGCAATGTTACAATCTTTCAAGTTGCAATGTAACATTGTAGAGACATTACAAGAACATATAATTGTAATATTTCAGGAGAATATTACAGCAACATTCCAGAAAGATTACAAAATAAAATCTATTAAATTTTATTTATAGTCACTAATTTGTTCATTTACTGTGTTACGGTTCTGTTGATCCAAATAGACATTGAGAAATATATGTAATTAATATAAAAAAATATACTTATATATATATATACAGGGTGTCCGACAAGTAAGTAACCAACCGAAAGATGGAGGTAGATTGGAACAAACTGAAAAGAAAAGTCCTGTACCATTTTGCTAAATTCGCAATAGTTATTGTGTTATTAGTTAAAATATCTGAGCTAATGAGCGCGTGAGAAGCGGTAGGCTGGAATCAGTAGGCATGTGTGATGGCTTATTTGTCTACATCTCTTAGCAACAAATATCATGCGTCGCTCGCCGCTCGCTGCGTGACTCCACCTCTCGCTCAGATGATGCTTTTGTTACTAAGAGACGTAAACAAATAAGCCATCTTACATGCCTACCAATTCCGGCCTACCGCTTCCTACGCGCTCATTAGCTCAGATATTTTAATTAATAACGCAATAACTATTGCGAATTTAGTAAAATGGTACAGGACTTTTCTTTTCAGTTTGACCCAATCTACCTCCACCTTTCGGTTGGTTACTTACTTACCGGACACCCTGTATATATATATATATATATATATATATATATATATATATATTATTTTATATACAGAGTCCCAAAAGTCTGGAAACGGTCTTATATCTCGAACGGTCCACTATAATGAAAGATATAAGTATACCAAATTGAAGGGCTTAAAAAAGCTATTTAATTATCATATCAGTTTGACCTTGAATAGCACCATCAAAGTCACATAAAAATCACTTTGATATTTTTAAATGGGAACCCCCATTTTTTTATTGCATATTCTTGTAACTTATCTCGAGAGCTTTTCAAAACACTATAATAAAATATTTTTTTCTTAAGTACTTTTTGAGTTATAATAAGGTTTCGAAGTTTACAATTTTTTGACATAAAATGTAAAATATTTTGTAAAATACTTTTTTTTAAAGCAACTTTATGTTTTGTTTACACCAATTGATGGATCTGATTATTCCGTGCATAAAAGTATTAAGTAAGATTTCCGAAAATTGAATATTTTACAAGATATTTTACATTTTATGTCAAATAAAGATATAATTAATTCCAATCGATGTTTGTATATTAATTTATACTTAAATATATTTAAAAAAGATCACAAAAGCGAAATTTTTGCCAGTAAAATAAAAAAAAGTAATATTACTATATGGTTGCAGTAACGTTGCATTTTTTCAAATACATTACATTGCAATGTTGCTATAATGTTTCATTGCAATATTACAAAAAGCGGCCATCCAGCCGTTGCTGCAATTTTGCAGTAATATTGCAGAAACAATTCGCAATTCCCATGCAATATTACAATGTTTCAATGTTAGATCTACGCAATGTTTCTGCAATCTTTCGGTGCTGTATGGGTATATACACATATTGTATACATATAGTAACTTCTATTTATAATCATATAAAAAGAATTTACCTTTTTTCCTTACATCTGTATCCAAATTTTCATTATAAATTTTATAATTTGATGGAGGATTTGGAACAGATTTCTCTGCAAATATAAGAAATATACCATCTCCTAACACTGGTTTTCCCTACTCAATCCCTTACTGGTCAAACAGCTATCTAGGAATACTAAACAGTCTAGCAGGTGGAGGTATTATATGGATTCTTGTTTTGATTTTATTAGTTAAAAGGTAATACATTCCCCATGGCCCTGCAATCTACTTAATTTCATCTTGCAGCTCTCACTTTGGACTGACAGCTGCATTGAGCAATCTAAGTTGTTTCCCCTAATGAGGAACCCATATTTTATTTACCAATCCCACTAGTTTATCAACAAATTCCATGATCGAGGATTTAAACCAGCCCATTTGATTTATGGATTGGCTTAATTGGCTTATGACTATTCTTCCACTCCCCCAAAACTCCCTTAACTCACTTCAAATATCATTATTAAATCTCATGGAGTGTACCACATGGCTTCTACTGGAACAATCTGATTGTCTTATGATTCTCTGTAACAAGATTTCATTTAACTCTTACAGATATTAAATTTAAAATAATTTGCAAAGTGTATATTTGTATTAAAACATTATTTACTTTGTTTTAATGTCGATTTATCATCAAATCTTGTTTTTGATGTTGTCGGAATGTTCTTAAATTTTTTTCTACAAAAATTATATAGTCAGTATATAATTGAAAACGTAAAGTTAAAAGAAGAAACAATTTAAAAATGTCTTATAATTTAATTTAAATGCAAAACAACATACCAGGAATCGAGTCTATGTCAGTCCATTCTTCATTAAAACTATCATAAAATTTAGGTTTCTTTGTTCTTTTTAAAGGAAGAGTGTTTTCTTTATTTTGAAGAGCGTTAATTTTTGCATCATCTGATGACACAAATTCTGCATCTTTCTCTTTACTTTTAGCCTCTTCAAACAAATCTACAAAAATAATGAAAAATATAAGTAATAGAAAATAATTATTAAAAAATTATTTAATATATATTATATTTACTATATAGTCCTAGGAGATATTTATATAGAATGCTTTCCCATGAAGGTTGTGGAGGTAACAATTTCCTCACTGCTTTTGACACATTAACACTGTGTGATGGCCACACACATAATTTCTTGTCAATTCTTATCCATGATTGTGGTACAACTGAACACCACTCATCCCCAATCGTTACGTAAAACATCTATTTCATTCACAGAAAAACATTTTAGTTTAGTTAAATCGTTATTACCGACTACAAAAACATTCATATGTTGTGAATTACATGCATAAAATTCGAGAGAAAAATAATTTTTAAATTCTTGGCTAATTATGACAGGATTCCCATTTTGCAGTCCTATGTAATTTATCATCAAAACTTTATTATTTTTTAAAAAGCAAAAACAATCTGCTTGCGAAGAACAGGATAATTTAAAATCACGGAATTTCAATGACTCATAAGATTGAGAACATCCAAATGGAATATCTTTTTTGTTTTGTAAAATCAATATTGGATATTTCATTAAATTTTCATTTTGCTTATATTTATTTGCTGTATTCTTTTCAATTATTCTACGATGTATTTGTGGCAAAGATTTCATACTTTCTTAATATTATTTTAAACTGTGCAAATGGTTCTCGAAAGGAAAAGTACTGAAACTATCCAGCGGTCCAAATTGTTTTGCATCATCACTTATGTGTATTAAATTATGTACTGTATAAATCATGTTATCTTTACTATATGTATAAAATTCCATAATGTTGAACAAAATAATAAGGCGTGAAAAGTGACGTGTTGACAATCCAACTTATTCTTGCGTGCCATTTCGTTATTATTCTTCCTATGCTAATGCTAAGACGTGTGATGTATTCATGAAACCCATAAAATTATCCGAAAACTAAGATTAGCAAGGAATGCACTACGCGGAAGGAACATTTTTTATTCCTTTCGAAAGTTGTCAAACCGCGTGTTTGTCCGCATGACTATGCTTCGTATAACACTCATTTTTCGGCTGTTTATTAACTGCCAAAGGAAATGCATAGCTTTCGGACAATTTTACAAGTGTGCTAAAGCGATCTATAGTGTTATTTCATCTTTTTATTTTAATATCTTTTTATTTTAAAATTGCACGCAAGAATTCTCAGCGTGTCATTTCTCGCCTCTGACGTCACGATTCCAATATGGCCGCGGCGAGTATTAAGGAGCCTTAATCTTTATGTATAATAAATTAAACAATCATAGATAAATAAGATAAAACTTCAAAGTAATTTCCTTGTATGCAGAATTATGTCAATATCTAAAAACTGAGTCAATGTATAAGAGCACCTTCACTTGCTGTGCGATGTGCTATGTCTGAGCGCGCGAAATTTCTGCAGACTGATTGGTCAACTTTAAGTGCTTCCCATTTAAAAACTATTATAGCCTCGACATTTTCGCATAAGAGTTTTCGTCTTAGTATGTTCACAGAATCTGTCAGTGAAACGGTGTCCGATGATTTTAGGACACCCTGTATACGCAGTGTAATGACCAATTGACGTTGTGGAATTTTATCCGTAGTACAAAACGCATCCAACATGGGTGTAATGCTGCTCATTTAATTGTATGGAAAGTGGAATGTCATCCAAAGTGGCTGTAATCGAAGATTCGATAAATAACTGTGCACCGTATGATACGCTCATAGCACGTTTCTCATCACATTTGCGACATTGAAGCTTTGAAACCTTTCCCTCCTTTATTGCATCAACAATTTTCGCGTAACCGTGTTTGTTTAATATCTCCGCATTTATAGGTAAAATGCATTTCTTAACAATTTCTATATTCTAACATGTTTGACATGTAGATATTTCGACATAACTATAATATCTTGGAAATATATATTCGCAAAGATTGACAATGTTTGATAAGGCGTCTATTGTTATAATACCAGGAGTTACCATATGTTGTACAAAATATTTGACATTTTTTAAAATTTCAGCTCTTATTTTATAAATTGTTTTAATCGGATCTAATTGTACAAAGGATTTTATAAATTTGAAGTCATCTGTCGTGGCTGTGTCGACAGTTACTTTAAATTTATCGTACACGCATGCCGTGGCGAGAATTTGCACAATGCTATCAAAGCCACATGTCTTTTTGACAATTATTATGTTATTAGATCCTACTTTTAAAACATGAAAAATATTGCCATTTTGTAACACACAGTAACATGTTTTTTATTAATATTAAACGTGTCCCAACCAAGACTGCATCTAGATAAGCACGTTTAGCTTTTTCATCGTTTTTATTTCGCCAGTTTTGTTCCGCCGCTAACTCACTAGGTTCTTTATTTGACTCGTCAGAATTTACCGACATTTTTGTATCTAATTTCGTATATGTATTTGTATCTAATTTCGTGACAGCTTCTGTTGAAGCTTCCATTGATTGTTCATAATTCATATTAATTTTGGACTTACATGGGGATACAGACTTATTAATTTCCAACATAGCTAACTTTGCTTTACCGGAGAAAGATTAAATGTGTACAGTTACAAATTTATCTATTCGCACTGATTGAACTGTACTTTAATAGTCTGTGTTTAATATCATTAAATTCGGATTCAACTGCAGATGAACTGGCATTTATTTCGCCAAATTCAAATTTAGATATCATTACTCCGGAGTATAAAGGAAAATATAGTAACAGAAGCTTAATTTTTTGCGCCATTGCTGGACAGTAATACGGATATATGTCAACATCTTCAGAGGCATTACGCAAGTCGTTAACGCAATTATCAAAGAACATATTAACCCAGGCAATCATTGCATTTTCAACAGAATTAAGTTCACCGCTATTCTAATATTGTATCTCCTTGGTTAATATCTGACAATTGCAAATCCGACTCGTCTTCAACATCGCAACCGATCTCAATACCCCGATCGGCAATTATGTCTACATCAGAAGTCCCTCTAATTTTTTTCATAAAAAATTCGAGATTTTTCAGCTAAAGTTTCTTACTGATTATCGTCTATTCCAACATTTTCACTAGAACAAAGAATAATCGCAGCTCGTACAATTTGTTGTAGGTCAGTGAAATCTGATGTTCTTGATAACAAACACAAATCATTATGTAAAATGTTTTTACTTTAGGATGGACAGATGTAAAAATTTTCAGCTAAAGTTTCTTGCTGATTATCGTCTATTCCAACATTTTCACTAGAACAAAGAATAATTGCAGCTCGTACAATTTGTTGTAGGTCAATGAAATCTGATGTCTTTGATAACAAACACAAATCATTATGTAAAATGTTTTTACTTTAGGATGGACAGATGTAAAAATTTTCTATCTACTTATAAACCTAACATAATGCAAAATAACCAAACGCAAAATCATGTTGGTATTTTCTCGTTCTTATTTGTAAGCAATAAGTAACATGTTGATAAATATTCTTTTATATCATTACAATTACCAAATGCTCGTGCAATAGCACCCATTAATGCTCTGTCAAAGTCACAAACTATCTGTTGCGAACGTGAAAAACTTATTTGTGCAAACTACCGATTCGGCGCATTTCAAATAACGAATAAAGAATCGCATTCGTATGCTGCACAGCGCTTAATATTTGAAATACTAGCATCTTTGCGGTTGGAGTTTTGCATACAACTTGGTACAAGTATATATGACTTGACAGTTCCCCATTTGGAAATTTTAATTTTTTTATCAAGGATCCGGTGGCATCTATTGAAAGATAATTTGGATATTGCATATAGATTGCTATTTGTTCTAGAGTCCAATAATGAATGAAAAATGGGTCTAATGAGATAGAATGTATTGTACCGGCATGTAATCCACATATTTCATTTTAAGAATATTCTTTATGGGATCTGTTTCGTGATTTGCGCCTAAATTAATATCTTGCCTCTCTTGTTTAGCTTTTCGCAAACAGTATTATGAGGCTCAGGAAATATGGAGGTTCAGGATCGCCTAATTCCATGAATTTTTCTGCTTCTGCTCTGCGACACCGACAGGGTAATTCATGGTTTTCTGCCAATGCTTTGGAAACCTCTACCCTCCTCGTCCCTTGAGCTGACGTTTTCTTTCATGTCTTACGGATTCATCAAGATTACTAATAATCTTACATTCCATGATAACATCGGTTTTAGACGGAGGCTTGTTGACAACATGGCCTAAAAAAAGATACAGTTGTATTCCTTACATGATCCCTTAACGGTTAAATATATGCCAGTATCCGAAATTTTAGAAATTTTAAAACAATGCGCACGGCAGTTTTGTCGCTTTATAAATAGTTGCATATATTTTATCTGTCCAAACTTTACGCTGCAACGTGCAATAATTGCGAGAACGCTGTTTTTTATCAAAATATAACATATCTTCAGGAGACATGCTAATCCAATCTCAATACGAAAATGTCACATTAAATTCGAGAGTTGTATCTCGTATAGAAGCATCGAGAGAAGACGTAGTGCTTGCTATGGATAAAAATGTGGAATTTGGAATATCAATATTATGAAACTGTAGTATTTTATTTAGAATTTCATTTCGGTTTTGTTTTATCATAATATAAATATATTTCGGTTTAATATTGTTGTTTAGCATTGTACTAATTGCGTCAACTAATAAAAACTTATACATATATCCTGAAAAGATTAATAAAAAAAGATAATACAAAACACAAAAAACAAGAATTAAAAATTAAAAATAGAAAAATTAAGAATTAGATATTAAAACAAAAGTTAACAATTTATACAAAAATTAAAAATTAATACAAATAAAAACAATTAAAAAATTTTTAATTAAAAAAACTTGGTGCTGCTAAATTAAACAATATATTAAAATTAACGTATTCTTTAATTAATATATTTACATTGCAATTAATGATGTAACTAAATTAAACATAGTTCTAAATTAAATTTAGATCTACATTAAATTTATTATTTGTTTAATATATATAATACTTTGAAATTTAGCAGCGCCAAGTTTTTTTAATTAAAAAATTTTTTAAAAAAGAGAGCCTACGCGGGGGTCCAGCGTTATGCATCGCTCGTACTTAACCATTGTACTTAGCCATTGTCCTTTGTAGAGTGCTCTTCCCCGCTTCATCGTGTGCGTAGCAACCGCGTAAACATTAGGCAATCTCTTTTCGCCGCGCGCCTAGTATCACGTAACAGTGGGAAGTCTCTTCTCGCCGCGTGCTTGAATTTGCGCGGATTGGCCGATCTTGTTTAATTTATTTCTCATTAATTATTTATTGCGAAGATAGCAAAACGGTAGAGGACTTTCTTACTCGGTTTAACCTACTCTATCTGCACACGGCGGGTGATGCGATTGACTCCGGACACTCTGTATATATATATATATATATATATATACACAGAGTGTCCGGAGTCAATCGCATCACCCGGAGTCCGGAGTCAATCCGGACACTCTGTATATATATATATATATATATATATATATATATATATATATATATACAGAGTGTCCGGATTGACTCCGGATTGAATCCGGACACTCTGTATATATATATATATATATATATACAGAGTGTCCGGAGTCAATCGCATCACCCGCCGTGTGCATATAGAGTAGGTTATCCAGATAGAGTAGGTTATCCTGATACATACACATATATACATATATGTATCAGGATAAGAGGAATAGGCAAGTAAGAGCCGAGCGCAAGAACTCAAGCGCTAAGACTTCGGTTGCAATCTTCTTTATTTAAACTTGAACGTTTCGGTCCTTCCTTTGGACCATCTTCAGCATCATGTTTACAGAAAGTTCATCCATTTATGATCTTGTTATTTTACTTTCCATCAGTATTATTTTGTACACCATTCTGTAAACATAATGCTGAAGATGGTCCAAAGGAAGGACCGAAAGGTTCAAGTTTAAATAAAGAAGATTACAACCGAAGTCTTAGCGCTTGAGTTCTTGCGTCCGGCTCTCACTTGCCTATTCCTCTTATCCTGATACATGAGTATAATAGAACCTTTTACTTTAGTTTATTATTATATATATACATATACATGTATGTATATGAATTTGGCTTTATAATGTAAGTTTATAAATCTTTACAATTAATTATTAAATAAATTTATAAAAAAATAATTATTTAATAAATAATTTGTTTAAAAACAATAGCTGCGCTCAACACGTTGAAACCGGCGGATATTGCCGTGATAAAAACCATGAAAAGTCCTCCGGAAGTCATCAAACTGGTGATGGCTGCTGTATGTGTGATGATGAACGTAGCACCGATTAAAAGTGAAGATCCAATCACTGGCAGTAAGACTTTTGATTATTGGACGCCCAGCAAAAAATTACTAGGTGACATTAAATTTTTGGATTCTCTGCGACAATACGACAAAGATAACATTCCAGAGCATATAATACAGGTATGCACATTGAATCAACAGCAAAAAATTTTAACTTTTTTAACGCTATTCTTAAGAGTAACATATTCCGTTAAATCAAACATGGAGAAATACGCTAGTATAATAAGGGCAGATTGGCACAGTGCGCATGTGTGTCAGTTACTTGAGACCTTTTGAAAGCACTACACTACATTTGAAAGCCTTACTACCAAACCATCCCCACTTCACCCCCTCCCCAGTCACACCATATCTTACTCCGACTTTACCCTACCTTTACACTTATCACCCTTCCATACACGGGTATAATAGGATATAGTGGTATCTCCACTTATTTTTTGGGTAAAGCTACAGTCGCCGATATCTTACCATAAAAAAACTCGATAACTTCGAAATGGCTGACCTAAAAAGGATAAAATTATAGTGTTTTGAAAAGATCTCAAAAAAGGCGCTATAAGAATATGCGATAAAAAAATAGAAAGTTCCGTTTAAAAAATTCAAGATGACCTTGTCGATCTTGACGACGCCACCCAAAGTCAAATTGATAAGGCCAGATCAAATAGACCTTTTTAAACCCTATAACTTTTGTCTAAAACATTTTTTTATAATATAAATAAAAGGCTTCAAAATATTTACAAATAAAAAGAGATCGGGCTAATTAAGAGCCGAGCGCTGTAAGAGGTGCACGAATTAGTCTTCTTTTTTGTTAAAAATTATTTATTGTGAGTTCGAACATTTCGGTCCTGATTTCGGACCATCATCAGCAACTGTCAAATACAGAAAAATTATAAATTCTATGAGGCGTGAATTATTGGACTCGCATACAAGTGTATATAAATCGGAGTATAGAATAAACTGCAAGTAAAAGAATACATACATAATTTTTTATTGCTATCAGTGATCCTCACGATAGATAAGCGAAACAAATCCTCCTCCAGTTCTAGCCGTAAATGAAGAATTAACCCAGGTCTTGTTGGTTGTAAACATTGTGAATGTCTCTATACCTTTTATAATTTTTAATTATTTGAGTATAAAAACGAACTAAAATATTATTTAAATTGTGGACCGGTGTGCTAATGAGAAGGCGACTTACTTCGTTCACCAGACAAGGAATCGTGAGCCACAAGAGACGAAATGCATTTGTCAGTTATTCGAATTGAGATGTAATTATTGCGTGACATTGTGAACGGGTACAAAAACAATAGGGTTTTATGATAATTATTGTTCCGTTCAGATGACGTCTTTGAACGTGCACTAGATTAAATTTTTAATAAGTTCTCTACCGTCGTGAGATATGCGTGGTGCAGGCTTTCGGTGTTGCTCTGAAGATTCAGATTATTTTTCTCTTTCAAATTATTTGTTTCTTTATAAATATCATCCGATAACAGACGCTTTCCGTATGTGTGCTCCTCATCTAAGATTTCCACCTTGTCTCATGCGAAGTCATGGTTATTCAATCTGTGGTCCGTCATAATAGTGTTGTGATGTTTTTCTGTTAATGTGATTGCGATGTTCTGCTATTCGAATTTTTAGGAGTCTTCTTGTTTGATCTACGTATGAAGCATCGCAATCTTTGCCTGATGTTTTGTAAACTACGTTATTATGCAATTCTTTGGGCAAAGTGTCTTTCTGTACGCGAATATATTTTCTTAATTTCATATTCATGCTGGTGTAAGACAACTTTGTTTGTAGATCACGGACCAAAGGTCTAAATTGTTAAAGGTCGAAATTGTTGGAACGTACGGAATGTTGGTATAGAGGATTTTTTATATTTCCGATGTTGTTGGAATTCGTTATATTCAAGCTATCGTTTTTCTTGTTGTATGTTGTAATTAATGTTTTTAGCCGGCCATGTATTCCGAATATGAATGTTAACGGATATCCATTTATGAGTAGCGTGTTGATTACGATATCAAAGTTTTTTTGATAGAAACCTGAATGCGAGAGCCGGAAAGCTCTGTCTATAAAACTGATGACGGTGGCAGAGAGGGTGTCGAGATTCAAAATGTAGGTATCTCCATGAAAAAGTCGGTTTATGATACCAGTTGAAAATTATGATTATTTCTTTTATAATTGAAGTTGCGTCAAGAAAGTTTATTCAGTTGTCAGTTCGATTGTCATTTTCTTATAAAACTAACATTTTTCGAGATATTTCGCCGTCCCAGAACTTCTTATACACCCTGTATATATGAATATATTGTTTGTTTCTGTGGGGTAAAGCATGGAGAAATTTTTGGGATTGTTTGCCGGATTAGAAATAAGGATTTCGAGTTCCACCCAGGAACCCACAAATTTTTATCTTTATTTGAGTTCGCTCGGTTTTATTGAATAAATTGGTTTGAAGCATATTACACATGTAGAGATTTCTTTTTAGTAATCTTGCTCCTGATTATGTCTTATTTTGCGTATCGCGACTCATATGACCTCGTACACGTTGCAATTTCAACAACTATCCGTTTTTACACTATAATTTTGGTATTGTAACTGCACGTCGCGCGCTTGTGGTGGGCCTTTTCATATTCTATATTTTAATCATCGTTAAGAGAGGATGCCTGGATATAGGCCCATTCCGTAAGGTCAATGTGCGTAGTTAAAGTCCGGATGCATGCGAGGTTCAAAGTTCGGGTGCAATCAAAGAAGATTAAAAGTCGAAGTTCTTCGCTTGCACTTTTGCAATTTTTTGGTTTCCGCGCGTAGTTCGCTGTGTTAGCGTTTCGCGTGATGAATGTCCTTAAAATTATATTTAATTCATGTGTAGTCATTTATAAGTAATCCATTTATGAGACTTAAAAGGCCTTCTATGACTCACGCAAATTGCTTGACTGTTTCTTATTTTACATCGATTTCACGATGTTTTACAACGTATTAGGCTATAATACATAATTAAAGGTAAATAAAGTTTCTTTTTGGTTAATTGCACTTTATTTAACTTACCAAAATCTAATTAAATCAATTCTGTGCGAATGCATTTGGTGTCTTAATTACTTTTGCTCCTTCTTCAAATTTTTATTCCAATTTTCACAGATTTTCCGCTTCTTTCCTCCCGTAAAACGAGTAACGAATTTGGATTCAGCGATTTAAAATCTATAAGAAACATTTACTCTGTTCCAGTTAATTTAAAAAAAATTTTTTTGTGGTCCTGTGTTATTAGCACTTACGATACATTAAAAATAGCACTCTGGAATGCCAATGGGCTTTCCCAACACTCCCTTGAATTGAAAGCATTTATATAAATGCATAAAATAGACATAATATCAGAAACTCACTTCACACAAAAAATTATTTTTCTATGCCTAATTATAAATTCTATCAGACAAGGCCCCCAGATGGTAAAACACATGGAGGAACGGCAATTATAGTGAATGCGAACACTAAACATTATGAAAGCAATTCTTTCTAAAAGTTACATCCAAGCTACCACCATTGTAATAGGAGACCGATCCGGATCAATTTCTGTGGCTGCAGTTTACTGCTCTCCTAAGCACAATATCACAAAAGAAGAATACATGGTCTTCTTTAGCACACTGGGAAGACGATTTATAGCAGGAGGTGACTGTGACTACAACGCAAAGCATCATCAGTGGGACTCAAGGCTAATAACGCCTAAAGGACGTCAACTATCCCAAGCTATGAAAATCATGGGCTTGAACGTAGTATCAACAGGACAACCGACATACTGGCCTACGGACAAGCAAAAAGTACCAGATTTAATAGACTTCTGCATCACAAAGGGCACATCAAGGCAGTATTTTCGCTGCGAATCATACTATGAATTGTCATCTGACTATTCCCCGACATTAATAACATTGAGCTCCCGAGTACATGAAAAAACAATTAAATGCAAACTGCATAACTATAAAATAAGCTGGATCCTTTTCCGCGAAAGTGTAGAAAACTCTCTGGATACCGAAATTGTTCTAAAAAATGACGATGACATATTCGTAGCAGTTCAGAAATTTAATGACTGCGTACAGCAAGCTGCGTGGATTTCCACCCTAACATGCTTCAATTCTAACCTTGCTCCACAATCCTCATTGGTTGTCAAAGAAATAATGGCCAAAAAAAGAACAATACATAAGCTCTGGCAGCAAACAAGACATCCGATGCATAAAAAATGGCTTAACTTCATAACAAAAAGATTAAAGAATACACTTGATGGAGAAAGAAATGAAGCAATACAAGAGTATTTGAGGAACTTGGACGCCAGTGATGCCACGGATTACTCACTATGGAAGGCAACCAAGAAGATTAAACAACTATAGCTCTCATCAGCACCCATACGCAAACCAAATGGAAGTTGGGCCAAAAGTGACCCCGAGAAAGCACAGAACTTTGCAGATCACCTTAGTGAAGTCTTCACCTTCAACATAGAGGAAAAGTACAGGAAGACCAGATGGACCTTATAACCCTACACGGTAACGATCATCTTAAAACATCTATAA
This sequence comes from Lasius platythorax, assembly GCA_963971435.1. Classification (NCBI taxonomy): domain Eukaryota; kingdom Metazoa; phylum Arthropoda; class Insecta; order Hymenoptera; family Formicidae; genus Lasius; species Lasius platythorax. The sequence goes on along the minus strand of OZ020542.1, from coordinate 13,349,026 downwards.
CAAAATTTACAGTGAAAGAAGTAAAAAATGCCATCCAATAAATAGATCCAAAGAAGGCTCCTGGCTACGACTTAATAACAGGAAAACTTTTAAGGGAACTACCTGAAGCTGGAGTGAAATTTTTGACTTTTACTTACAATGCTATCCTGTGGAGGTCTTATGTCCCTCCTCAATGAAAAGCATAGGCGGCGCCAGAACTATTCAGGTGGGCCACAGGTGGGCCATATTTATTATATATTATGTATTTAATTTTTGTTCGATTGTTTCGTCATATATATTAACGTATATTAAGATATCGTTATCGTTATAAACTGACTTCAAATGAGCTATTAAAAATCGTCAAAGAGATAATAGTAGATAATGAACAAACGAATATAATTATGATTGGATAATGTTTATTTTTATAATATATACAAAATGAAGAATTCAGGAGTATTTTACCGCCGGCATTAGAGTGAGCCAAGGTACACCAGCGTGGAGGTTGCTCGGTCGGATTTGTACCTCTTTTTTTATTTTTTTTTATTTTTTTTTTTTTCTGGTTTTTAAAATTTTTTGTTTTTCGTTTTTTTAAAATTTGTTTTATAGTTTTTATTATTTTTTTTGTTTGAATATTTTATTATTTAACTTATTTTCATATAAGTAGGCTTATAGAACGCTAACTATTTTTTTATGTAGATTGAAGGTGCGAAAAGCTAAATGAAAAGGTCTAAAATTTAAAAAACTAACAATAGATTATTAGTAAGGTATAAAATTGTGAAACAGTATCAATGGAGACGAATCCTTCTGTTCTGATGCTCAGAATCAAACTTGTCTATTACAGCAGTTAAGTTTACTTGTTTCACTGTTTCTTTTTCCACAGTCAGTAGCGCAAGATCACTAAGTCTCTCATTAGTCATTGAGTTTCTAAGGTATGTTTTTAGTCTACGAAGACAAGAGAAACTTCTCTCACAGGATGCACTAGATACAGGAATTGTTGCTGCAATAACTGCTAATTTGAACAGTTCATGGAAAGCTAGCTGGTACTCATCTAGCAGTGTTAGCAACTGGGCCAATTTCTGTATTTTACATTGATTTTCGTCTTCGTATTGTTTTATTAATTTAGGCAAAAGTTTCACTTTAACTGCAACAGCATCTACATCACACGCATACTGTTCAGCTAAATATTTGAGCTGTGACAGATCAAGAAACAATTTGTTATTTGGTTGTAGAGCATTAATTCCTTGCAATACCTTATTATTTTTAGTGAAACGTCTATCAATTTCATTTATTATTGTATCTAGCACGGGTATGAAAACTCGTGTTCGATACTCTTCACTAGAGGAAGCCGATATTTCTTCAGAATGCGGACTTTCAGTGATGAACTGCTGCAAGTGAGGTGGTAATTTCCTTGGTCTAACTCCGAAAGAACACTCGATGTCGATACTGTTATTTTTAGCAACTGTCACACTCTCCGTCCAAATTCTTTTGAATTCTTCACAAGAGTTTCGCATTTCAGAGAAATGATCAGAGCAGCTTTCGATTAAATTACTGGCATTTGCTACATCAAATTCCTTATTTTGGAGGTAATCTGACACGACTTTTGTCTCTTTTAAAACCTCATAAAAGAAATGCAAATGAAATATAAATGACATTAATCTCATTAAGTAAGCCTCTTGCAGTTACTGCTCTGTCATGATTTTCATTTTTACATTGAAAGAGGGTGACAAGTATTGCTGGAAATGTCTTCTTTATTGCTGAACAAGATGCAAACTGACATGTCCACCTTGTATCACTTATCGACTTTAATTCTGTTTTAGCTATGTTTAATTGTTCTTGCGCCTTTAAGAACATATTGTGAGTCACAGATCCACTTAAAAAGACGTAAAGGCTTTGTAAAAGAGAAAAAAAGTTTCTTGCCGTTTTTATTGCTTTGCAAACATCAACAATTACTAGATTCAATCTGTGATTGAAGCAGTGCACGTAAACAGCTTGAGGTACTTCTTTCTTTAATAGAGATTGTACACCTTTACAGTGAACACTCATTACATTCGCTCCATCATATGCCTGAGCCACACAGTTATGAATATCTATATGACATCTATTAAGTGTTTGTTTGATGTATAAAAGAAGTGAAGTAGCATCAAGTTTTTCTGCAGGATGGAAGCCTAAAAATCTTTCATAAATGGTACCATTTAAGTAGTAACGTACAACTACAGAAAGCTGTTCAGTTTTAGAGATGTCTTTTGACTCATCAGCAATTAATGCAAAATATTTAGCTTCTTTAACTTCATTACTGATAGCTGCCAAAGTTAGGTCTGCAAAAATATGTAGTAGGCTGTTCTGGATAGTGTGGTGGGTATATTTTGCATTTTTAGGACCCTCTTCAATTCTCCTTTTAAGTGAAGGGTCATTTTTAGCAATATGATGAAGAATTTCAATAAAATTGCCTCTATTATCACTTAAAGCCGACTCATCATGGCCTCTTAGGGCAATACCTTGTGTTGCAATAAGTCTCAAAATATCTGCTATTTTCATTATATATTCTCTATTTCTCCTAATTTCCTCAGCATGAGCAGCATTAAGTTGTGAAGCGATAGATTTAGCTCCGTCCGCTTTCTGCATTTGTTTATAAGATTCCCATGACACCATGCAGTTTTTGTGTGACGTGCTATTTTCATGTTGTTTTAATCCAGAGTTATTTTCTGTGGCTCTCTTCCAATTTGAATATCCGATATTTACGAAACTCCAGTTCTCTGTTCTCTTCATATGAGTGGATGCGAACATTCTGCACGCGAAACAAAATGCTGAATCTGTTTCTGCGCTATATTCTAACCACGGGTAAGACTTATACCAAGAAGATTGGAAATTCCTATTCCTAACTCTAAATTTTCGAAAAGGAAACATTTTCAGATTTGGTTGTTGTGGTCCGTCTGTTATACTTTTTGCTATATCTGGAGGAGTTTCTCTACATTTATCATCTAAAACGTCATATGCAGAACAAGAAGGTTCAGCAATAATTTCGTCTACACATACATCGTTACTATTACTGGTACTTGGAATGTTTGCCGCGTAAGTCTCTTGTTCATGTTCAGGGCTTGTACATTCAGAATGTTCATCATCTACGAGCGAATGGAACTCGGAAGTTTTAGTCCTTTTTGGTACCGCAACCGCATTTTCCGAGAAATAATCACTAATCGAACGCTTACGATTCTCAGCCATGATTTAAAAAATCACTACTCAGCATATACAAATAATTTAACTTGCACCTTATGTTCGAAATTAACGTCAGCAAGATTCAAACGGGCAGAGAGCGGACCAATAAAAATAAACTGCTATTGTTGCGTGATAAAGAAGTTCAAAAGCAGAAAAATATTTCTATATGTATTTTTTTATAATGCAATCATAAATAAATAAGTTTTTTTCGTTATTTTTTAAATAACAATCTTTAATTGCAGTAATAATGTGTCTTTTAATATATAATTAATGCAGTAGGAGCATGTGTTATTAAGAGACCGGATCGCAGTGCGCGCTGTTTTCCTCACTCCAAGCTCCAAGCGCGTCTAGCGGCCGAACGCCGTGAGAAGCAGTGCTGTCTACGGTATTGCTTCTCACGATGCTCAATTGTTAGCACGCGCTTGTCGCGCTTGGAGTCTTGGAGTGGGAAAAATGGCTTCAATCTAGTTTCTGGGATAAGCCAAATATAGTATAAAATTAACTATGAAGATAGAATTTAAAATTAATTGTAGAATTTTAATTATAAAAATAACTTCATATAAAAGAGCTGAAAACTTGGACAGAATAGAACAGCATAATTATGCTAAAATTTTCTAAAATTTTAGGGTGGGCCAAAGTGTGGGCCAGCGTATTTTTAGGTGGGCCAGGGCCTACCCAAGCCCACCCTTGGCGCCGCCTATGATGAAAAGTAGCAGAAATAATCTTGATTCAAAAACCAGGAAAACCTGCTGAAGAAACCAAATCTTACAATATAGTTTGCTTCTAGTAACATCTAAAGTATTGGAAATACTATTTGCCAAGAGAGTGAAGCCAATTATAGAAGAAAACAAGTTAATTTCGAAACATCAGTTTAGATTTAAGAGCAAACATAGCACTATAGAGCAAGTACACAGATTAGTAGATAAAATAAATAGCTCTTTACAGGCAAAGAAATACTGCTCGGTAGTGTTTCTGGACACATCTCAGGCATTTGATAAGGTCTGGCATGATGGATTGTTACTCAAAATCAAACAAATACTACCAATAAGATATTATGATTTCTTAAGATCATATTTATCGAACAAGCATTTCAGAGTTAGATATGGAGACAAAACAACTAAGTTGCACAAAATCAAAGCTAGAATACCACAGGGAAGCGTTCTAGGCCCATTGTTGTATCTTTTGTATACAGCAGATCTCCCAACAACAGCGGGTACAATGATAGGCACGTTCGCAGACGACACAATTGTTATAGCAACTCATAAAGATCCAGCCACTGCATCTAAAAAAATTTAAAATAGTCTTAACAACATAGAAAAATAAACTAAGAGGTGGCGTATTAAGGTCAATGAGACAAAATGCGTCCATGTTACGTTCACAGCCAGACATAAAACGTGTCCCATAGTTCAACTAAACGGAGTACAAATCCCGCAAGCTAACGAAGCAAAATATTTAAGTATGCATCTAGACAGGAGGCTAAACTGGAGAAAACATATATTTACAAAACGCAAGCAACTGAGTCTTCAATTAAGAAAACTATATTGGTTACTAGGACGGAAATCCCAGTTAAATCTGAATTCCAAACTTCTTTTATACAAGTGCATTCTCAAACCAATCTGGACATGCGGAATCCAACTTTGGGGCACTGCTGCCAATTTCAACATAGAAAATTTTACAGAGATTCCAATCAAAAATGTTACGATTAATTGTGGACGTGCCATGGTATGTAACCAGCGAGACTCTCCATGGGGATCTATACATCTCGACAGTGAAGAAAGAAATAAGTAAAGCAGCAAAAAAATACAAATCACAATTAGAAAATCATCCTAACACCCTTGCCAGTAATCTGGTCAAAGTTAGCAACATAAAACGTAAATTCAAACGTAAAGTCCCTCAAGACTTATTTTGAACTAGTTAGTAGTGTATAGTATTTATATGGAAGTGTCACTAGATCCTCTCCATGCGCGTCTGGTTTACTATAATATAAAACATCTATTGTTAAATGTCCTCAAATAAGACAGATCGCAATATTTACTAGGAGTTTAAAAAAATCTTCTAATAAAACTTAAAGTACATTTAACGCTAAATTCATATATGATAAAGTTGTATTCCGAAAACGCATTTTTCAGAAATAAGCTAAAAATATCTCTATATCCTTTATCCACGCCATCCCCTTTATAGCCCTCGTTACTCATAGACAGTTTTTTTTCTTTGTAATGTCACGAAGACAATCATGAACTATTAATAAATAATTTAAATATTACAATGTATGTATTTATATTTAATAATTAAATTTATAATAATTTATGTATTATATATAATAATTTATAATATTTATAATTTATAAAATTTATAATATTTATAATTTACATATTACAATTTTTGTGTTTTTATATATTTATACATTGTAGCAATTATGATGGCAATAAATAATTCACACATATAAAAAAATGTTTTTATACACTAAAAATAGATCTAGAGCCAAACAAGGAAAAATCTCTTTGACGAAATATTAATAGGTTAATAGATACAATTTTGTCAACATTGGATGTCTGACGAAACTCTAGCACTTATCGAGAAACGGCTCAACATCCGGCTCTCAAATGCAGACCCTGATCAGATGGAAAAAGTGAACAACAAAATCAAACGCTCTTGCGGAAAGAACAAAAACGAACACATAAGCAAAATATGCACGGAACTGGATAGACATGCAAACGAGAACCGATCCACAGAACTTTACAGCAAAGTAAAGTATCTGTCCCGAGAGTTCAAAGCCAAGACTCAGATCATCAAGGACGAACAAGGCAATGTCATCACAGATGCGAAGGGCATCGCTAAAATGTGGAGGGAGTATTGTTGCAGGCTGTTCCATGATGAGCCGCCACCCGCTTCAGGAAATCGAACTCAACTAGATCAGAAACCAGCAATTCTGCGAGATGAGGTGGGAAGAGCAGTAAAGAAGCTGCGGAACCAAAAAGCTCTAGGCTCTGATGGAATCACCGCAGAAGTCTTCAACCTTGGGTGAGCTGGGCATCGACATGCTACACAGTATATGCCAGAAGATCTGGACATCTGGTCGCTGGCCGGAGCAGTGGTGCCATTCTATCTTCATGCCGCTGTACAAAAAGGGCTCCCCACTTGACTGCGAAAACTACCGCACTATAGCCCTCATCTCCCACACCAGCAAAGTCATGCTCACAATACTCAATAAAAGACTGAAGACCTTTCTACTCTCACAAATACCGGACGAGCAGACCGGCTTTGTTCCGGGGAAGGAACTCGCGAACAGATCTTGAACGTCCGGCAGATCGTAGAAAAGACAAGGGAGTTTAACGTCAAAATGTTCATGTGCTTTGTGGATTACAAGAAGGCTTTTGATAAAGTGAAATGGTCGAAGCTCTGGCCTGTGCTAATCGAGATGGGAACACGGAGACACCTGGTGCATCTAATCCAACAACTGTACATATCGAACACGGCGACGGTGCGAGTTAACAACACCCAATCAGACATCTTCGTGACTGCGGCTGGAGTAAGGCAAGGTTGCATATTATCGCCCATCCTGTTTAACATCTACAGCGAGCACATCATGAGAGGTCTTCGGTGACTGGTATGGCGGCATAGCAGTTAATGGCAAGAAAATAAACAATCTACGATACGCAGATGATACCCTGATAATCGCAGCAGACCAGGAAGAACTCGCGATCATCATGCAGAGATTAGCCATACGAAGCAGAACATACGGGCTGGAGATAAACACCGCGAAAACGAAAGTAATGATTGTAGACCGCCCCAACAACAACAACCCTGACACCGCGAGAATCGCTGGTTACGAGGTAGTCAGTCGATTTGAATACCTGGGATTAGTCATCACCAATACAGGAGACTGCGAGCCTGAAATCCGTAGACGCATCGCGATGGCGAGGAGCTCAACAACAAAGCTGACTCGAATCTGGAAAGACACTTCGATCACCATCAAGACGAAACTAAGACTTCTCCGAATACTCATCTTCCCCATCGCCACCTACGCGGCTGAGACATGGACCGTCAAGATGGCGGACCGCCGTAGAATTGATGCCCTGGAAATGTGGTGCTATAGAAGGATGCTCCGAATACCCTAGACGGCACGCCGCACCAATGAGTCGATCTTGAGGCGGCTTGACATCAGGACGAGACTGTCGACCTTTGTCAGCCAGCAGTACCTCAAGTATTTTGGGCATATAGCCAGGAAACCGGAGGCCATGGAGAGACTCATCATCGAGAGAAAAATTATCGGCCGAAGACCAAGAGGACGTTCCCCAACATGATGGACTGACCAAATGAAAAGCCTGATCCGACAGAGCCTGCATCAATCTATCTATCTTGCCCAAGACAGAAGCACCTGGAGACAAACTCTTCAACTATTGGCTGCATGATGCCACCACACCCTTTCGTAGAGTTAGACTAAGAGAGAGAGAATAGATACAATCATACGGTACACAATAAATAAACAAATGTGCTTATATAACCACAAAATCGATAAGATAACATTGATGCTATAGCATAATTTTATTTATAACTACGTGCAACGTAACACGTAGTTATAAATAGCGTTATTATAAAAGCGTTATTATAAATATAACACGTTATTATAAAAGCATTCAACATTAACATGCATTATTATAAAAGCATTCATTGTTGTGAATTAAAATTAAAGTTCAGTATACAATTTCGTTCTGTCAGTAATTACGGTTCATCGCGAATAATATATATGTATGTGCATGTATTAAGTATGTATTAATTTTTAAAAATTTGTATTATTGTTTATGCTTTTACACACTTATGCTTCTTTAAATTTTAAATGTGTTTGTCTTTTTTATTAAATCATCATAAATTATTTAATAATTATCCGCGCTCTAAAAATGTTGGGCAGCTATAGAGCGAGCCAATCAGAGCACAGCTCTCTTCCACATAGCTATTATTACCAGCCAATCATAGTGCAGGCAACTATGGAGCGGATCAATCAAAACGCTCCCTTCTTCTAATCGGCCACGCCTCTTGCACCTGTGACGTCATTTGTTTTGACGCTCCATAGTTGCCCCTACACTACTATCCTGTGTATTTTATTTTGTATCATTTCTGCACAATATTGTGTTTAGATTTTTTTCTACAATAATATAGATGTATAAATATTACTATAAAATAAATATTAAGTTAAAAATATTATAAAGTAATAGGGAAAATTAATATAATTCGACCCAACTAGCAAATAACTTACACGGGCGAAGTTGGAAGAATATTTTAGGGAGACGTATCTCTTGGTTCGAGATTACAAGATTCCCCTGATTATAATTCAACCATACCGTGAATAAATAGGCGAGAAAAATATAGGTCCGAAAAGTCGCTGAAGCAGGAATTCCTGCAGGAGTTCCTGCTTCAGCGACTTTTCGGACCTATATTTTTCTCGCCTATTTATTCACGGTATGGTTGAATTATAATCAGGGGAATCTTGTAATCTCGAACCAAGAGATACGTCTCCCTAAAATATTCTTCCAACTTCGCCCGTGTAAGTTATTTGCTAGTTGGGTCGAATTATATTAATTTTCCCTATTAGAATTTATTTACTAGCGACAGAAAATTATTAATCAGTTAATTATAAAGTAAATTAATCAAAAAGATAATTAGTGGAATATTATAAAAATTAAATTGAATTAAGAAAAATAAAAAATTATCAAAATGGGCCGGTAAGTATAAAAAAAGTCGAGAATTGGGCAACTAACACATTATCATAATGCATTAGGAGATCAAAAGAACATACATGACAAATAAGAATTTTGAGCCAAAAGTCGTGGCGTATGCTTCTCAAGCTGCCGAAGGTCTATGCAAATGGATACGTGCGATGGTCTTGTACGATCAGGTGGCAAAAATAGTTGCGCCGAAAAAAACCAAACTCGCTGCCGCCGAACACGACTACAACAACACTCTCACATTTTTACGCGAAAGACAACAGATGCTAGCTGAGTTGAACAAAAAGCTGGACATTCTACGCGAGAATCTCCACGAAATAATGACAAAAAAGATTCGTCTGGAAAATGAGGTTAGCATCTTTCTGCTATTCCATCTTATTTTCTCTGTGTTATTTTTCCTTTCCCTTTATCCTTCTTCTCCTTTTTTTCATTCTCTCTTTTGTCTCTATCCTGTTTTCTTCCCATTTTTTCTCTTTCTTTCTTTCTCTCTTTTTTTTTCTTTTGTCTCTATTCCTCTCTTATTCTTTCTCTCTAAAATATTTGTCCTTATTGGAATGTGTGGCATTACTTTTTTACTTTAGTTATATTTTATAATTATTTATAAATTTCCGTTACTTTGTCATTAGAAACATAATGTAATTTGATTCCACACACATGCATTTTGTATAATTTAAATAGATATTCAAAAACATACGTCCAATGAGTTTGTCATCTCTTTACATATGTTTATATATGTTATATATTTTACAATAATAACTGATTAACATTAAACTTGTTTTGACTCTCAACTGTGCATTATTTTTAAGATATAATTATAAAAATTTTTTCAAAAAAGTTCTCTTTATTGATAAATTTTTCATGGCTTTTTTTGTTTACTATTCATCATTTGTGTTGAATCTTAATGTGAAAGTGATGGGATAATAGACTTTATTTTGTGTAAAAAGTTGTCAATTCTCTTTTAAAATTGTGTAGCTAATCAATTAATTATACTTTATTGTTTAATTATAATTTCTATGAATTAACTATTTTCTACATAAAATTACGCTCACCAATTACTACAATATTTTGAAGCAAATTCGAAGGAAAGCAAACCATCAATTACTAAGATATTTCATAATCTTAAATTTTAATTAAATTTAAAAAAACTGTATTTTTTAATAAAATTAAAAATTTTTTTAATAACGATGTTCTATTTATGTAATATTATTATCAGAATTGTTGAAAATCCTCTTGCGAAATGAAATTGAGTCACTTTTGAGAACTGTATTTTATTTGTTAACGTTATAAAAGATATCGTGTGTTGTTCGTTTCTTTCACAAGAGAAGACAAAGAGAGTGGCGTTAAAAAACAAAATAAACTATTTAATAAATAAATTAAACTCTTTAGCGCCACTTCACACGATACTACTATTACTAGCGCCACTATATAACACTACCAACGCAACAGATTTGAACTCGCTAGATTATACATACTCTAACACTCCCTCTTAATCTAGTGAGTTAAAAAAAAATTTATTGTTTAACATTCGAGATCCTTAAATCTAAACCTTTAAGACAGAATACATGTTTTGCACCATTTAATGGTTTGGTAAAAACATCAGCTATCATCCTATCAGTGGATACATATTTAAGTATGATTTCATTCTTTTCAAGAGTTTCCCTGACAAAATGATATTTTATATCGATGTGTTTAGTTCTATTATGGAACACTGGATTATATGCTAGTTTTTTAGCACTTTGATTATCATTGTATAAGATTACTGGTTTATTAAATTTAATTAGCTCACTTAACAATCTTTTCAAATGAATAACCTCTTTAGCAGACTCGGAGAGAGCAACATACTCTGCCTCCGTGCTCGATAAAGCTACCGAACGCTGTTTTCGAGCTTTCCAAGATATCGGTCCATTTGCAAACATAAATACATAACCAGTATATGATTTACGATCATTTAAGTCATTGGCCCAATCTGCATCTGTATAACCTGTTATATTAATGTCATTAGCCCTTTTATAAACTAAAGAATAATCAAGGGTACCTTTTAAGTATCTTCAAATCCTTTTTGCTGATTTCCAATGCTGATCGGTATGATTTATATTAAATTGACTTAGAAAACTGGTCGCAAATGCAATATCAGGCCTAGAGTTTACAGCTAAATACATTAAAGCACCTATCAATTGCTGATACGGTACATCAATATTTTTGTTTGTCATTACAATCAAACCTGAAGCCTGTCTTTATAGGAGTTGAAACACATTGTAACGAGCCCTTCGCGAAGCGGATAGCGAGTCGGGATCAGGGATCGCGGAGGGTGAGGCGCAATGACACAGAGTTCTTTGAGTTAAAGAAAATAAATATTTAATTATGTTACTATCGCACAATTCAGTCGGACGGACCTGCGGTGGTGTTTTAAGCGTGCGGTCGTAGCATGCGAATTACAAGTGATCGTGCGAATATAAACAGTTGTCGCGCCGGTGCTTAGAGGCCGCCGGCTCTCGAGTGATATGAGCCGGCGGTGCGGCCGCGGGCGGGGCCTCGCGGTTCGGCGCGGGCCTATTGTCGCTATCGGTGACGTGAATTTCGTAATGGCTGGGCTTTTAGGCGGCGCGTGCCGTATGCCGACAAGATGGCGCGTCGCGATACAATCCCGCCGGTCGGCGGTCGCGTTCACTCAGTTAAGACGAGTAACTCTTCGTTTTTAATAATTAATACGTTGTCGTCCGGTCGGTGTCAAGATCTCTCGACGGAGGCAGCGAACGCGCTACCCTTTTACCGTGGACGGCGAGATCTAGGTGGTGGGTCGACCAGGCCCGAGAATACGTCGGGGAAGACGACGAACTCGCCACCCTCGTCTGTCGGTCGGTTGGAGTTCGGACGGAATATGCCGTCGAAGCGAAAGGCCGAGATCTCTCGGCGGAAACTGCGAACTCGTCAACCTCCGGTGCTTTTGCTATGAGCGGTATGGTGTGGATCGGTCCTGTAGTGGTCTTCTGCTTGGGTAAGCGTCAGGCCGGATCGGGAGCGGATCTGGTGTCTGGATTGCTTCAGAGCCGATATTTATACAGCACTTTTTAGCCGTTCGGTATTTTCCGCTCGCGTTCGAAGATGCCCGGCCCGAGTGTTAATATCGGGGCCTCTACTCTCTCGGTTCGTATCGACGGCCGTTTATCGGTCGTATGTACGGTTCGGCGGATGTTTCTCTCGAGATTAAAAGGGCGCCTAGCGCCTCGGCCCCTGCCCGATCGGTGGACGTCGGGCGGCCGACTTCCGGCGTTCGCCTGCCGGGTATAGTAACGATGGGGGGTGCATCGTTACAACATTTTGCTTCTGACATGCCGAACCTGACAAGTAATTCTAGAATGTAATCCTTTTGATTTATGCTTATTGCATTTGACGATCTATTTCTTTCAATATTTAGTCCTAAACATCTCTTGGCTTGTCCGAAGTCATTAATCCTGAAATTCTTCATTAACTGTTCTTTTGATTTTAATTTTTCAGTTTTATCATTAGAGACTATCAAGAAATCATCGACATATAATGCGATAATTACAATAAACTTATTACTTGCTTTAAAAAAATACACACGTTTCAAACTTTGACTTTTGAAAGCCTAACCCAAGTAATACTTTTTCAACCTTTTTGTTCCAAACTCTAGAGGATTGCTTGAGTCCATAGATTGCTTTTCTTAATAGACATATTTTATCTTTGCTATCGGGATTGATGAAGCCTTCGGGCTGGTACATATAAATCTTTTTTGATAGTTCACCGTTTAAGAAAGCTGTGTCCACATCTAGATGATCTATATCTAAATCTAATTCTGCGAATAGAGCGATTAGTAATCTTATACTAGAATGTCTCACTACAGGCGAGAAAGTTTCGTAATAATCAATGCCAAATTCCTGAGTAAAACTCTTGGCCACTAAACGCGCCTTATATCTTACTATGTCACCAAGTGAGTTTCTTTTCGTGCAAAACACCTACTTGTTTCTAACTATCTTGTTTTCTGGATGGTCTACCAGAGTCCATGCTTCATTAATCGCCATTGATTGGAGTTCTGCTTTCATTGCGTCCTTCCATTGGGCACTGTCTTCTCGATTCATGGCTTCTTCAAAAGTTTTTGGTCATTCGGTTCACACGTTGTTTGGTATAACATATAATCTGGATATTCCTTACTATTTCTGTTTCTTATTGGGTATCTTCTATCTTCCTTCTCAGTTTCCAGCACTGTAGGAGGTTTATCCGCTACCTCTTCTTCTGTTTCTGTGAGACTTTTATACTCTTCTACTTCTTCTTCTTCAAGGTCATCTCTAATCTCATTCGATTGTGTCGAGTCATCCTCCGGAGAATTTTCTGACCCTTCTTCATTGCTTAGTTTAATATGAGTAATGCTTCTATTTGTTTCCTCTGTGTCATTGATAGAAAATTCATTTTCCAGAAAAACTACGTCTCTTGCTCTGATGATCTTTCCTTTCTCTTCAAGATCAAACAGTCTGTATCCTTTTGTGTCCTCACAGTATCCAACAAATAGATATGGTTTTCCTTCGACATCCCATTTATTTTTCAGATTTTTGGGAACGTGTACGTATGCCAGACAATCGAACACTTTTAAATGACTTAGGTCGATCATTCTTCCTGTCCATATTTCTTCAGGTGTTTTTCCTCTGACTGCTTTGTGAGGGGAACGATTTTTTAAATATACTGCAGTGTTCACTGCCTCTGCCCAGAACTTCTGATCGCAATTTGCATCCTGCATCATGCATTAAGCCTTTTCAACAATCGTCCGATTTGTCCTTTCAGCCACGCCATTCTGTTCTGGCGTATATGGAACCGTAAGTTGATGTCTGATGCCCTTTGATTTGAGATATGCTTCAAATTCTCTGTTTATATATTCTCGACCATTATCCGTACGGAGAACTTTTATGGTATGATTAGCTTCCTTTTCTACCATACGTTGATAATCCTTGAAGGTCGAATATGCTTCACTTTTTGAGACAAGGAAGAACACATGAATCTTTCTGGAAAAATCGTCAATAAATGTGAGTACATATCTTTTTCCACTCCATGAATATTCTGGCATCGGACCACACAAGTCCGAGTGAATAATTTCTAATAATTCATTAGCTCTTCTTGAATTCTTGTTCCTGAAGGGTTTTTTAGTTTGTTTACCTTTCAAGCAGCCAATACATTGCTCACTCCTTTCATCGGCAAAGTTGACTCCAGTTGCTAAACCTTGCTTAAGTAGATTCATGCTTACTCGATTAAGATGTCCAAGCCTTTTGTGTCAGATGTCCTTGTTATCAGTATGCTTCGTGAGATTTACTTCCTCAGAGATGGTATCCAAGCGATATAAGCCATTATGATTAGAGGCTGTGACGACAACTTCTCCTTTTATAGAGCAGTCTTCAGCATCATAGACTTGACATCCTGTTGAGTTAAATACTACATGATCATTTTTTATCATTTTACTTACAGACAGTAGATTGGTCTTCAATTCCGGAACGTAAACAACGTTAGAAATGCTCTTTGGACCATCTTTTGTGGAAACAACCATTTTTCCAATTCCATATGCGCTCAGTTTCTGACCACTCGCAACAACTACATTGTGACTGCTGTTTTCATTATAGTCTTGAAATCAATTCTTCCTGTTTAATAGATGTGTAGTTGCACCTGAGTCTACATACCATTCTTCCGGTGCTGAGTCCTTGGTGCTGAATACAAGCAATGCTTTGTCCTATTTGTTGGTATTACCCGCTGGTTTGTCCTTGATCTTACTGTTCTTTTTGTTAGTAAGACATTCATTCTTGAAATGACCTTCCTCATTACATTTGTAGCACACCACTGGTTTCCTTTTATTATACACTCTATTATTTTTTGAATAAAGTGCCTTGTCACCAGAACTTGAACTGATCGAATGTTTCGTATCCTGCAAGAGTTTAGCCTTCACAAAATCACTAGTCAGTCCTACATTTGCACTTTCCAAGGCCATTATCATAGGATTATAATCTTCTGTGAGTCCGCTTAACATGATGACTGCAATGAACTCATCGTCTAGAGGAGCATTCATGTCAGCTAATTTTTGTGAAACCGACATTATTTCATTTACGTACGATTCCATATTTCTGAAATTCTGTAGTATCATTCCGGCAAGAGTACGTAACAAGGCCAATCTTCGTGATAATCCCTTATCTTCATATGCCTTCTGCAAGTTTAGCCATGCTTCTCTCGCACTTTCTGCCGATCGAACCTGGGCGTATGCACATGGCTTGACCATTAAGCAAATTTTAGCTAACGCTTTCTGTTCCTTGCGGTTTTTTTCCGATTCCGTCGACGAATCTTCCTCAGGATAGCCCTCAATTGCGTGCCACAAATTTTCGTGGATCAAGGCCATCTTCATGCCAATTTTCCAGTTGTTGTAGCTCTCTCGGTCATCCAATTCCTCGAAAGCTAAATGCACCGCTGAGTCAGCCATTTTTCAGAGACCGAATAACGATGAAATTGCAACAAACGAATCTAATGTCCTTAATATTACTAATTCTCGACTCGTTCGTATGATTCTTCTTGAATCTAGGCGATCTGAGCCCATAACCTGTTGGAAATCCTCTTGCGAAATGAAATTGAGTCACTTTTGAGAACTGTATTTTATTTGTGAACGTTATAAAAGATATCGTGTGTTGTTCGTTCCTTTCACAAGAGAAGACAAAAGAGTGGCGTTATAAAACAAAGAGAGTGGCGTTATAAAACAAGATAAACTATTTAATAAATAAATGAAACTCTTTAGCGTCACTTCACACGATACTACTATTACTAGCGCCACTATATAACACTACCAACGCAACAGATTTGAACTCGCTAGATTATACATACTCTAACAAGAATATTATTAAGTAGTGTAACAAAAAAGTTCTGACCCGTGAATTCTGAGAAGAAACCACAATTGCGAGGAATAATGTATATAAAGGAATCGCAGAGGGCGATTCTAAGGCGAAGCGTTTACAAACAAACACCGTGTCCACAAAAAGAGTCCGCGAAGCAAGGCTGCCAGATTGCAGACACAACAGCATGTTTACAGCATGTGGAGGGGGTAGGCTGTGTAGGGGAGGGGGTAGCGTCTGTGCGCGCTCGACGCTCGGCCGGTTTCGGCCGAAAATTTATTTTTTCGTAAAAATAATTTACTTCGCGGCGCGAAGTGCAACCTAAACAGTCTTTCAACAATGCCGAGCTTGAGAGACTTTTAGGGATAATATGTCAGTGACCATGTTTTGCGATAAGAACAAAACTGTTTACAAGTTTTATTGATATTGCGATTTTTGCGCGACACGATGCCACAGTGCGAGGCATCCGCAAAGAAATGTAGGGTTAACTTCAATACACTCAATTTACTGATTAGGATAATATTTATTACAAACAGAAATAGTTTGTGACGGCCGGATCAGAACTCCTCGACTGTGTCGACGCCATGACGTACGCTACGCTCGCGCCCTCTCTACTCTCTAACTTACTCTCTCTATGTGCTTGCTCTCCACGGTATCTCGGCGCTCGATTTAAATCAAATATTTCGGGTTTGCTTCATAGAAATTTGTAGCGATGTATACAGCGCTAAATTTAATATTTTCACAAATACGAGGATCATACAGAAAGTAATGAGCAACAATTATTTTATAAATATAGAAGTTTTTATTATTCAAAAAACAAGTATAACATCTAAATCTTCATACCTTGAACTATTTTTCTACGTAGTCCCCATTTCTTTCGATATTTTTTCCATCGTTCTGGCAGTTTAAAGATGCCTTTGCGGAAGAATTCCATTCCAACCGCCCGAAGCTTGCAATCATCTCTTGCACTGCATTGTGCTCTATTTCTAGCTTTATACGTTAATCTCAAATTGATTTTTTGAACAATAAATATTTGTATTTATTATACTTATGCTGTACTTTGTATTTATTATGCTTACGCTATACTTTGATAGCGCTGTATAATTCAAATTATTGAAAATTATTCAAGTTTAAACAGAGATAACAAATAATATTAATTTTTTTAAATAAAAGGTTAATTTTATTTAAACAAAGCTTTGTCTAAAAAATTGTACTCTATTTTTTTAATTTTTGTTATTCTATTATGTAAAATTAACCTTTTGATTGTTCTAACAATAAATTGTTTATTTTTTGTATTAATGTATTACAGATATATATTAACAATAGTTTGCAATAGGTGACGAGTTGTAGAAATAAATTGATCCGTGCGGAAAAGCTGATCAGCGAATTAGGCGGAGAAAGGGATCGCTGGACTACAGTCGCTGAGAAACTGCAAATGTCGTTCGAGGCACTGCCTGGTGATATTCTAATATCTTGTGGTGTGATTGCATATCTGGGACCCTTCACAGCCATCTTTCGCGCCGAGAGCTTGGAAAAATGGCGGGTACACGTAATGAATTCGAGTATACCTTGCTCGCGAGAGTACAACTTCGTCGAAGTATTGGGCTCGGAAATCAAGATTAATTCTTGGAACATATTCGGTTTGCCGCGAGACATTTCCTCCATCGAAAATGCCATTATAATGGATAACTCGAACAGATGGAGCCTATTCATTGATCCACAAGGTCAAACCAATAAATGGATCCGCAATATGGAGAAAACGAACGAGCTCGAAATCGTGAAACTGATCGACCATAATTACATGGATGTTATCGAGCGGGCGATCGAACACGGTATATTGCTATATCTACATATACATATAAAAGCGCACACCGCAGACACGTGTAGAGATTACACGATATATATATGAGCCAAACCACCAATTATCAGGGAAGATTTTCGCACCAAATTTTCAATTATTCTGCAATTTTTGTACCTTATTTTATATCATAATAGACGGAGAAACCAATAAACTTTAAGCCCCTATACCTAATAGTACACGAGAAAACCGGGATTGAAAATTTCAAGATTTAGAAAACACTAATTTTTGCACTTGCGTTTTATCTCTCCTAACGATTGGAAAAAAAATTCAAAAAGGAATTTTTTATGTAAAAAAAGGTGAAATTTTCCAAAGAAATGGTTACGTTAGTGTAGAAACACTTTTAATCCTTTAAAATTCGTTTTTTCCTGAAAATTTCATGTTTTTCAAGTGCGAGATTTTTTAAGATTTTTTTCATATTTTTTTTGAAAACTTGAAAACTTTTTACAAAAAAATATTCCAATTTGAAAGTGGGATGGCCAGAGGATCACGGAAAAATTAATAATGATGACAGAGAGAAGAATAATTATTTTAATATTTTTCTATTTTTACCTTCTACACTACTACTATAACATTTATAAACGTTTGTAAACGTTATAGTAGTAGTGTAGAAGGTGAAAATAGAAAAATATTCAAATAATTATTCTTCTCATCATTATTACTTTTCCCGTGATCCTCTGGCCATCCCACTTTTAAATTGGAGTATTTTTTTGTAAAAAGTTCTCGTTTTCAAAAAAAATATGAAAAAAATCTAAAAAAATCTCGCACTTGAAAAACATGAAGTTTTCAGGAAAAAACGAATTTTAAAAGGTTAAAAGTGTTTCTACACTAACGTAACCATTTTTTTGGAAAATTTCACCTTTTTTACATAAAAAATACGTTTTTGAATTTTTTCCAATTGTTAGGAGAGATAAAACGCAAGTGCAAAAATTAGTGTTTTCTAAATCTTGAAATTTTCAAT
The DNA here is from genome assembly GCA_963971435.1 of Lasius platythorax. NCBI lineage: Eukaryota > Metazoa > Arthropoda > Insecta > Hymenoptera > Formicidae > Lasius > Lasius platythorax. The sequence goes on along the minus strand of OZ020542.1, from coordinate 13,330,423 downwards.
CTCGGTTTTCTCGCGTACTATTAGGTATAAGGGCTTAAAGTTTTTTGGTTTCTCAGTTTATTATGATATAAAATAAGGTACAAAAATTGCAGAACAATTGAAAATTTGGTGCGAGAATCTTCCCTAATAATTGGTGGTTTGGCTCATATATATATATATATATATATCTTCCTCCTCTCTCCGTAATCTCTCGTCAGAGGGTGGTGATCCCTTTACATGTAACTGCGGTGTGCGCCTTTTTATAGTTTTTTCGCAGACATATATGGGACCTAGTTTTATGCCGGTTTCAAACAGCCAGATTAAAGAGGTTCTCTTGGCAGAATACTCTCGGTGATTTGCCATTGCCTGCCGAGAAGTTGCGATCGAATAGATTTAATTGTAAGATGTGTTTCTGGCCGGATTTGAACCCTAGTCCTCGAGTATAGAGAGTGGACGCACAACTCTCTGCGCCATGATCGCGCGCGCCCACACATACACACACACACACCTACCAACTAGCGAGAGACTAGAATCATTATCTCTCTGGAGTTACACTGTAGCTATCCGTAGCGCGGATTTCTCTGTGGCAATCGGCACTGCAGCCATTGAGCGAGATTCTAACATCGCTCTGGAGTCGTATACCGTATTATTGTATTAAAAGTGGCATAAGGTGTGAGATCTGAATAGCTCAGTGATAAGAGCAGTTGTCCGGAAAGTGAAAGACTCGAGTTCAATTTCGTATTTAGCCACTCGCATTTTACATACTTTTTTAGTCCGCAAATATCATTTTTAGCGATTATTTGTTGGGCTGAAAAATATGCAAATACCCTTCACAGATACGTCAGTGCCTTTGCTACAGATAAATGATTGCTACGTGTGCGTCTAGACTCGTGCCACTCTCCACAACATACACCCCTATCCATTACCGCTGCTGAAATATATATAGAATGTCCCATTTTTAAAAATATGCTTAAATATAAAAAACATTGCGTTTTAGAAAACAATGTTTCGAACAAAAGTTGTTTGGTTTTAAGGGGGAAAGAAGTTGATAATCTTGAATTTTAACTAAGGTCATTTTTCACGGTCATTTGAAGATCAACCTAGTTTTCTTAAATAGAACCATCTAATTTTCTTATATAAATCGATACCTCTCAATATTTAGCATAAAAAGTTATAAGGATAGGATGGCAGAAAAATGAATAGTTTACGAGATATTTTGTACTTTAATGTGACATAAACTATAAAATATCTCGTAAAATATTCATTTTTCGATGATCTTACCTCAATACTTTTATGCACAAAATAATGAGGAATCAAGGTGAAAAGAAAACACATAGTTGTGTTTGAGAAAAATATATGTAACTGCTAGTTGCAAATTACATACTTTTTGAGCCCCTTGACGGAGCTCCTCCCCCGCCCACGCGTAAATGTCAAATTTTTTCTATTTTTATAATTTCGATAAAAGATCGAATTCTCGAACTCTATTCGGAATTTTTATCATTTTGTGTATTTAATTAATTAAAAATAGGAAATAAAAATATTAAAACAAGTGTCTTTTTAAGTGTAGTAATATATTTTAAAGTTATTTTGGTAGCGGATATAATTTAGACATAATATCAAAAAATGTGTCAATACGCTCACAAAATTAAATTTTCTATCAAACATAAATTCCGCTATGTATCCTATATAATGTTCCTTGCATGTTACAAATCGAGGAATATTATTTCGTGTATCTCGCCATGCTCGTTCAATGTGTTGTGTGTGAGCATTGGTATCAGGATTCACAAAATTATATTTGTGATTTACTGTATCGTGTAAATTCGTGCAAGATCGGAAAATGGTTCGATAAATAATTTGTTAATGTCACTCTCAAAACCACCAAATATCCATTGTCCAGCAATTAGACGACCTTTATTATACTTTCTCTCGCCAATTTTTGCTTCGTCAATTTCTACAGTTTTGTCTTCTCCTTCTATTTGTTCGCTGCTCATATCAATCCATTGAACATAAAGCTATAAAATAAAAATGTAAAATAATTATTTATGTTAAAGTAACTTTGATGATTTTGGCATGTGTTTCCATATAAATAAAGTTTTTAATATATGATGAAATTATAGAACATACTTCGCGACAAAAATTTACCCAATCTACAGCTATTTTTGATGATATTTCCAGCTCCTGCTCCAAAAACATTTGCCATGAGGGGTCGAATCATTAAAAAAATAAGCAATAAAATGACATACAGTTTGAATATTAAGATGAGTTTGTGAAAACCATGTTCTATATAATGCGCTTATTTTAAAATTGCACCATGTTTTAAGACTTTTTTTCAATGTTTCTTTATAATGCACAGAATGATAAAACGAAAAAGAAAACAATTGATATTACGACTTAATGAAATGGAAGAATTACATCGCGAGCAATTTATCTTTTCACGAATAACACGATGATTGATTAAATAATCGATCAGTTTTTTCTCGTCATTGACGATGCAAAGAAATTCGTGAAGACGCATGTTGAGTACGTATTACGACTAAATGACCTTACTAAACAATATAGATACTCGAAATACATTGTAAACAAATATCTGATACAAGTAGTTTGTGTATAGGCGTATAGATGTATAAGTGTTCATTAAATACATATTTAATATTCTCTATTAAATGTACAATCGCCGACTGAAAGGTTGTCCGCTTTTGTCAGGATGAGTTTCGGAACGTGGATTTTATTTAAGTGGATGAGCGCCAATGCACACGGCATACGCATAGATTCATTATAAAAGCAGACGAACGAGATATACAAGGTGACAAATATATTGATATGTTAAAAGAAATGATAATAACATTGCTGAAATATGAATTGAAGCTGGGTCATCCATTACTACTGCAAACATAAAGAAGAAAAGAATGTAAGCAGAGAATAGTAAGAAATGATTAAAGGACAATTTATTAAAGAAATATAAGATAATAACACATCCATAAGAGTTAAGTATCCAATATTATCGCATAAAATAATTTGATTGAATAATTATACATATGCATATCAGGTGTTTGTAACATTCCAATAAACAATCAGTTAAAATTCTTAAAATTAATACATACATGCATACGGATCGGCCATATTAGGCTCTCGCTTGCGCGCGCGAATACGTCTTTGACCTTTTAAATTATACATGTTCAGTTTCTTATAATTAAATTTAAGTGATTAACTCAATCATTCCTCTCTCTCTCTCTCTCTCTCTCTCTCTCTCTCTCTCTCTCTCTCTCTCTCTCTCTCTCTCTCTCTCTCTCTCTCTCTCTCTCTCTCTCTCTCTCTCTCTCTCTCTCTCTCTCTCTCTCTCTCTCTCTCTCTCTCTCTCTCTCTCTCTCTCTCTCTCTCTCTCTCTCTCTCTCTCTCTCTCTCTCTCTCTCTCTCTCTCTCTCTCTCTCTCTCTCTCTCTCTCTCTCTCTCTCTCTCTCTCTCTCTCTCTCTCTCTCTCTCTCTCTCTCTCCCCCTCTCTCCCCTCTCTCCCCCCTCTCTCTCTCCCCCTCTCTCTCTCTCTCTCTCCCTCTCTCTCTTTCTCGCTCTCTCTCTCTCTCGCTCTCTAGAGCAAGAATTGTCCATATTGCAATCATTCAATGTTCATACATCATCTTGCATCCGAAGAATGGGGGATCACTCAAAATCGCGTTACACCTCCATTCTTCTCAATCACACTGTTCAATCTTTGGGGCATTGAAGTAATTAAATTTTCAAATAATGCATGCCTTGCGCGTAAACCCTCCCACTTGTCAATAACGTATTGCGCAAGTGCTTCACGTGTACGCCGAATTTGAGGGTCCCATTCTCGTACTATTTTGGCCCAAAGATTTTCAATAACATTCAAATCAGGGGATTTGGCTGGATAGTTCAACGTTCTAAGGTTGGGTTGCCTAGCCAGCCAATCCTGGACAATTCTTGCTCTATGCACTCCTGAATTGTCTTGAACAAAATTTACATAAGTTATGCCAGGAAAAGTCTCCGAAACGTATGGCATCATCACATTAGATAATATGTGAATATATTCCTCGCTGTTCATGTGCGGCGTTGTACGAACAAGCGGTCTAGAACCACGCGAGGTCATACATCCCCAAAATGCTAATGTGATGCGTCCACATCGTGTACGGAAACGGATATTTTCCTGAGCATACCTCATTCCTCTTGTTCTCCACAATGTTATTTTACCATTCTCGTCAGTCGAAAATACTTTCTCATCAGAGAAGATAGTGCACATCCATTCTTCCTCCCATCCTAAATGTTCCAGGGCGAAAGCCATTCGTTGCTCCTTATGATTCGCTGTTAAAAATTCTTTTTGCGCCGGAATGTGGTGATAATATCCTAGGTCGCGCAATCTGCGTTGCACAGTTTTCTCGCAACAATTTATATTTAAATTGGATATAATTTGCCGTGTTGATTGAAAGCCGTTTTGCTGTATACTATCTAGTATACGATTATTGTCTTCTTCTGTTAATATTTTAGGTCGGCCAGGTATTGGTGAGGGCTTGGCGTGTGAGCCTCCGCATTAAATCTCGCCATAATCCGACGAACCGTACGTTCCTGCAATAAAAACATATTATTAAGAATAAGAAACAAATTTTATATATATTTCTTAAATCATCATTTACAATAAAAAATGCGCGCGCGTTTACTTATATATTTATACACAGTAAAAAAATTAATTGCTGAAACGATGTCAGCTCGATGTTTACACTGAAAGTTGTCACAACACTTGTCACCATTCCAAAATAGACACAACAATTAATAAAAAATTTTAATATTATTATTAAAAATTATTATTAAGAATTATTATTATAAAATATTAATATTATCAACGACATCGTTTCTACGAATCTCATTGCTGTGACTGGGAAAATACACTTATGTTCAGTTCTATCGAAACTTGTCTCTGAGTGACACCGCTGTTGATCAGAGCAATAATGCGTCCTCTCTCAAACTGACTTATTGCCCTAGGCATTTTCTCCATTCATTATTTTCTCAAACTTTTCTCAAATTATATATCTTGCAATGTGAATGTCACTATTACAGACGCGAGTCTTAACAAATGAAGGAATATAAATAAATAAGTATCCTGGATACTTATTTATTTATATTCCTTTTTTTGTTAAGATTGAGAAAATAATGAATGGAGAAAATGCCTAGGGCAATATCTATCGCAATCAAGGCGAATCCGGCATTTCGCGACTCCCGCAGAAATCCGCGGTCGGGTACGCAACAAGTATTGTGACAACTTTCAATAGAAACGTCGAGCAGATATCGTTTCAGCAATTAATTTTTTTGCTGTGTATGAATATATATATAAGTAAATGTGCGCGCATTGTTTTATTGTAAATGATAATTTAAGAAATGTATATAAAACTCGTTCCTTGTTCTAAATAATATGTTTTTGTTGCAGGAACGTACGGTTCATCGGATTATGGCGAGATTTAATGCGGAGGGACATGCCAAGCCCTCACCAATACCTGACCGACCTAAAATATTAACAGAAATAATAATAATAATATTAACAAAAATAATAATAATAATAAATAATAATAAATAAATAATAAATAATTAATAATAATATTAATTAATAATAAATAATAATCATGCATAGAATTTATCATTTGCAACAAAATTTCCTTCAATCGAATTATTTTATGCGATAATATTGGATACTTAACTCTTATGGATGTGTTATTATCTTATATTTCTTTAATAAATTGTCCTTTAATCATTTCTTACCATTCTCTGCTTACATTCTTCTTCTTCTTGTTTGGAGTAGTAATGGATGATCCAGCTTTAATTCATATTTCAGCAATGTTATTATCATTTCTTAACATATCAATATATTTGTCACCTTGTATATCTCGTTCGTCTGCTTTTATAATGAATCTATGCGTATGCCGTGTGTATTGACGCTCATTCTCTTAAATAAAATCCGCGTTCCGAAACTCATCCTGACAAAAGCGGACAACCTTTTAGTCGGCGACTGTACATATATCAGAAAATTACGTTTTATTCAGTAAACATTAGATATCTCAATTAAGTAATTGGTAATTTTTTATCGCTAGTCAAATAAATTCAAATAGAGAAATTTTTTACAATTGACCAATACCAGCAAATAAACGGGCGAAATTGGAAGAATATTTTTTAGGGAGAACGTATCTCTTGGTCAATTGTAAAAAATTTCTCTATTTGAATTTATTTGACTAGCGATAAAAAATTACCAATTACTTAATTTAATTCGCTCCTGGACCTAATTATGGAGCTAACACATAATATTAGAATTTACATCTTTCACCGTCGAGAGCCGGTAAAACGTTCTCAAATTATTGTTTACTAACATCTATTAAAAGGCAATTGAAAAATATAGGATCGAAAGGGTCTGAATAGCTTAGATGGTTAAAGCAGTCGCCCGGCAAGCGAAAGACGCAGGTTCGATTCCTGCTTCAGCGACTTTTCGGACCTATATTTTTCTAGCCTATTTATTTACGGTATGGTTGGAGGAAGATTAAGGGAATCTTGTAATCTCAAACCAAGAGATACGTTCTCCCTAAAAAATATTCTTCCAATTTCGCCCGTTTATTTGCTGGTATTGGTCAATTGTAAAAAATTTCTCTATTTGAATTAGATATCTCGTTAGATATCTCAACGTTAGATATCTAACGTTAGATATCTCAAAAACTATACAAGACCGCCAAATAAAACAAAGTAAATATTAATCAGCAACCTCACCCTTACAACATATGTGAAGGTCATCGACAAAATGTCCGTTAATGTAAATAATGACCGCGATTTTTTTGACAAAAGTTGTAGATCTCGTCGGGACAAATCTAACCATATGTATTAGTTAAGGTTTTTTATTTTCCCATATGTTACGCAATTTTTTATTTTTGGAATATTAATGTTCCGCAAACATGTCGAGAGGTACTTTCTGCTCAAATTAAATTTTATTTTGTGTTTTTCAGTATTGATATTCAATGGTTATTAATAATCAATAATAGTATTAAATCACTTTAATAAGAAAAATATGGATTACCCACCGCGAGAGATAGTAGATATAATCAAAGTGGTGAAATTGTGTGGAAATAATTTCAGAGTTGCTGAAAGGGAATATGCTCGTGTATCTAGAAAAATACATCCAGGGAGACCTCACATCTGTTTTATAAGTACACTATATGTATACCGGGTGTCCCATTTTAACTTTCGGGTCAAAATATCTCGATATCACGGGGTTTTAGAAAAAAATGTTTCAGACAATAGTTGTATGGTTTCAAGGGGGACATAAGATGGTGGCAATTATTTGACCTTGGATAGTCATTTGAAAGTCACGTGAAGGTCATCTTCAATTTTTTTAAACAGAAACCTCTGCTTTTTATTGCATATTCTTGTAGCTTACCTCGAGAGCTTTCAAAACATTATAATTAAGTATTTTTTTGTTTTTACGCAATTTTTACAAGTTATAAGGCTTGAAAGTTACAGTACAGTCGGTACTAGCATTACCCAAGGTGTCCAGCGTACAGGCAAGATCAGAGATGGTCCAGCCAGCTAAGGCAAGACCAGAGATGGTCCAGCCAGCTAAGGCAAGACCAGAGATGGTCCAGCCAGCTAAGGCAAGACCAGAGATGGTCCAGCCAGCTAAGGCAAGACCAGAGATGGTCCAGCCAGCTAAGGCAAGATCAGAGATGGTCCAGCCAGCTAAGGCAAGATCAGAGAAGGTCCAGCCAACTAAAGCAAGATCAAAGATGGTCTAACCGATAAAGGCAAGACCGGATATTATCCAGCCGATAAAGGCAAGATCGAAGACAATAGAGGTAGTTATGGCATATTCAACAATTAAAGTAATATTAAAGCAATTAAGGCAACCAAAAACCCATTCTCTTTAGGTTGGATACATAGATGATTCTTTTGAAAAACACAATCGAACTTCACTCAGGTTCCCAATTCAAATGTTCGAAATGCCCGCCGGCGTAGGCATAATTGAAGCCTTTTTTTGAAATTTACACTGATCTTAATACCTCTGGAGTTACCGCTTTACAGGTTCTTCTTACTCTATCCATCATATCTTTTTTGGTGGTGGGTGCATTCTCGAAAACAACATTTTTTTGTATAACCTCAGAAGAAAAAATCTAATAGATTGAGGTCGGATGATCTTGGAGGCCATGTTACTGGTCCTCCTCGACCTATCCAACGATTTGGATAGTGTTCATCTAAAAAGGTACTAACAGCACGATGAAAATGCACTGGAGCACCATCCTGCTGGAACCAACATCTCTGGCGCGTATGCAATGGAATGTTCTCAAGGTACTCTGGCGAATGATCTTGAAGAAACTCCAAATAACTTGCACCAGAAACGGTGCGTTCGAAAAAATAAGGTCCGATAATTTGACCATGACACATTCCTACCCAAACATGAAGGGACTAACAATGCTGGTTTAGGACTTGTTGATATCAGTAAGGATTGACTGGTGATCAATAATGACAATTATGTCTATTCAAACTCCCTTTGCAATGAAATGTTGCTTCATCTCCGAATAGAACATTCCAGAAAAATTCTGGATCTTGTAGCTTATCGAGTGCCCATCTACAGAAATTTACTCGCGTTTCGGTGTCATCTTTGCTTAATTCCTTAACAAAAGTGATGTGGATAAGGATGATATCGAACTGATTGTAATATTCGATAAACAGTTGATCTTGGGATCCCTAGTTGGCGTTCCATTTGACGAGTACTGATATGGGGATTGATATGGATCATTCCCAACACTGCGAGAACTATAAGATTTTTATTATTCTGAAGTCTTTCTCTGTCTTCGGCGATGGAATGGATTTCTGCGAGCTCTCATTTTAATATTGCGAATTTGTCGATCAGCCGGATGCCGGCGATTAGGATATCGTTGAGCATAGACGCGTGCTGCATGTGTGTAGTTTCTGTGACATATACCAAGAGTTAAAAGAATATCAACTACTTCATTTGGTAAATAATTTGACATTTTGTGAGGATAGATATGTCATTCAATTTGTTGAAAGTAATAGTTTGTTGACATATAAAGGCTGCGTTCGCTTTAGACGCTTACGCGCTTTAAGCGCTTCTTCTATTTTTAAAGAAGAAGAAAAACGAAGAAGAAGAGACGTTTAAAGCGCGTGAGCGTCTAAAGCAAACGCAGCCAAAGTGTTGTTACGCCCGCGCTGAGACAGCGTTTGATACTGAGTCGTGTCGAGCCGCCTCTGAGGAAGACCTATTTTCAATTATCATTTATAAATCTCCGACACTAATCTTGCACTCCGTTATAACGATAAGAACAAATTTATTGCAGTACGAAGATCATTGTTTCACGTCTTATGTTTTTATAAGAAAAGACTCCTATGCGTTGCTCAAGATAGGAGAACGACTGTTAGTTGGCTGGACCATCACCAATCTTCCCCTCACGCGGTATACTTTGGATAATGCTAGTACCGACGGTACTGTAACTTTTAAGCCAACTTGAAAATTGCGTAACGAAATAATACTTAATTATAGTGATTTGGAAAGCTCTCGAGGTAAGCTATAAGAATATGCAATAAAAAATAAAGGTTTCTGTTTAAAAAATTGAAAGTGACCTTTACGTGACCTTCAAACGACTATCCAAGGTCAAATAATTGCCATGATCTTATGTCCCCCTTGAAACCATACAACTATTGGCTGAAACATTTTTTCTAAAACCCCGTGATATGGAGATATTTTGACCCGAATGTTAAAATGAGACACCTTGTATACATACATATATGTGTATATATAAGGTCTACCAAAAGTATCGCAACCCCTAAATTTTACGAAAACTACGCATTTAAAAAAAATGTTTCAGACAAAAGTTGTAGGGTTTAAAAAGGTCTATTTACTGGCCTTATCAGTTTGAGCTTGGGTGGTGTCGCCAAAATTAGGACAAGATCACATTGAATTTTTTAAATGGAACCGCCCTAATTTTTTATATAAATCGATTTCCTGCAATATTCTGCATAAAAAGTTATAAGGGTAGGATGGCCAAAAAGTGAATAGTTTACGAAATATTTTATACTTTAGTTTGACATAATCTTACATAAACTATGAAATATCTCAGAAAATATTCATTTATTGATGATCTTATTTCAATACTTTTATGCACAAAATAATGAGAGGAATCAATTGGTGTAAAGAAAACACAGTTGTTTTTAAGAAAAAGTATGTAATTTGTAACTAACAGCTAAATATTTTTTCTTATGTATGTATGTATTTTACGAACAATAAATTAGCAATAAGGGTAAATATGCATATTAGGGAACTCACCCCCAATAATCTGGACCTTGACAACATATGTCAAGGTCATGATTTTGACAACATATGTCAAGGTCGTGACCCTGAGTAACATCCAAGAGGTTTTAACCGTCGCTCATTGTTTATTAAAAAGTTATTAATAATTAAATTATATAATAAGAACAAGTATTAAATGCCAAAGAAATAGAAATTGGTTTAGGTTAGGTTAGATTTTTTCGGGCTGGGGATGGGAAATAAATGCGTGGGCGGAGCTCCTCCCCCGCTCACGAATTCATTTTGCAATGATTATACAGACAATAATTAAACTAATAATTATCACGAATGTGTGATATTCCTTATAATTAAGTATAACAAATATATATCAAAGAAACAATGAATATGTTATCAATAAATGTATTTTTTATTCAATATCAATATTATTATTAATTAGATAAATTTGTTTCATAATCTCAAAAAACTTCAATCTTTTCTTTTAAAGGATCCTTTTAAACAAAAGTTTAGCAAGATAATGTTTATAGTGTTCTTCACTTATTCTATAACGTGGAATTGCACCAAGCATATCACGCCATAATCTTTCAATATTTTGAGCATGGCAATAATTTGTAGGGTTAACAAAATTATTTGCATGATTCACGGTAAAGTGCATTGTTTTTTTTATATATACTTGTCATATTTAATTATAACGAATAACACATTCGTGATAATTATTGTATTAGTTAAATTATTGTCTGTATAGTCATTGCAAAATGAATGCGTAGGCGGAGGAGGTGCTCTACCCCTCCCCCTGCACCACCACCCCGAAAAATTCTAACCTAATCTAAACCAATTTCTATTTTTTTAATAAAAATTAGGTTTGGATTAGGTTAGAATATTTCGAGGTGCAGGGGGACGAGCAAAACCCTTTCCCCGCTCACGCATTTATGTACTTAAATACTTAAATGTACAATTAATATAATTCATGCACACAGAAAAATTCAGATTATGCCATTTAATACTTGTTCTTATCGTACATTTTAGTTGTTAATAACTTTTTAATAAACAATGAGCGGCGGTTAAAACCTCTTGGATGTTACTCAGGGTCATGATCTTGGCATATGTTGTCAAGGTCAAGATTATTGGAGGTGAGTTTCCTAATATGCATATTTACCCGTTTTTTCTTCTTTCCGTTTCATTTTAATTTTATCAAGTTTATTAAAAATTTAGGTAATTATGCATAAAGTTGGCAATCTCAAGGATGACGTCAACCTTGACATATGTTATCAAGAATATGACCCTGAATATCATCTAAAAGGTTTTAACTGTCGATCGTTGTTTATTCAAAAGTTATTAACAAAAAAGTTATTAAAGTTATTAAAAAGTTATTAAAGTTGTCCAGTGCTTTTAGTGTGACGAGGTTTATATTTGTAAAATTCATGGATTCTTTTGCAACTTTACACGCGAAGCGAAGTCCACCCCCATCGCTTTCAGGCGTGGAAAATTGCAAACCCATGTGGAATTTTATAAATATAGACCTCGTCACATTGAAAACACCAAACGATGGGGGTGGACCTCGCTTTGCGTGGAAAGTTGCAAACCCATGTTGAATTTTACATATATAGACCTCGTCACACTGAAAGCACCGGGCGATGGGGGTGGACCTCGCTTCGCGTAGAAAGTTGCAAACCCATGTGGAATTTTGCAAATATGGACCTCGTCACACTGAAAGCACCGGACAATTTTAATTTTAAAACTGAAATTAGGTTTGAGTTAGAATTTTTTCGGAATGGGGGTGTAGGGGGAGGGGCGGAGCCCCTTCACTGCCCACGCATTTACTTTGCAATGATTATACAAACATTTAATCATTCATTGAAATTATATATCGTATTGTATATTTCTGAATGATTTGAAAAATATCGTTTGCGATCTTTCAACAGCCTTTGTTTACGTTGTTGATATGGGCTACGCAAAAAACATTATCATGGATATATTGCCGAGTTTTTATTCAAACGCAAATTTAAATATTCTCAGTGAATAGAAGCTTTCTTCCGTGCAATAGAAAAAATGTTTCCCATTTCACCTAATGTATCATTAAATATGTATATCTTCAGATGAGTAGCAATAAAGAAAAAATTGTTTTTACCTTGTTCTAAGGTCGACCGCCAATTAAAATGTTATGCATTATAATCCTTCCGGGTCAAGTTTAACAACTTTTTTTGTTAATAACTGTTGAATAAACATCGACCGACAGCTAAAATCTTTTGGATGTTATTCAGGATCATGATCTTGACAACATATGTCAAGGTCAACGTCATCCGTGAAGTTGCCTACTTTATGCATAATTACCAAAATTTATTCTGTTTGTAAACATTTTTTTTCTCGAAAACAGAAGGGTCCGATTTGTAATATTCTATGTATGTTTCTTTCATGTCACATAATGTGATATGAAAGGGCTAACAGAATGTTTCGTATATGCACACGCATGTGTATAACCTAACATAACATTCATAAGGACGTATGTTAGCTTCGTTATGTCATTGCTTTTTGTCAGAAATTCAAGAATCTCAAAAGCATTTATAAACAAAATTTCCTATCAAATAATATTCGGCAATAATCTCTTTCGCACTTCATACAGCATCGGTAGGATTGAAAGAAGGACAAGAATGGCACAATTATCTCTCCTTATTTATCATTGGCCTTTCAGTATTCGTATCCGTATCATTGATGTTTGTGCACACACATACGTTCACACACTCTACAAAAAGGACAAAAATAGTGAGATTTTCTCTTTTTGTAAAAAGAAAAAAGATTATAGCATCAGCTCATCGCCATCACGATATCCGACAACTGATCTTTTCCTCTTTTTTACTTTTTGTACCAATACTGCATCCACACATATACACAAATTTTTGCTTAATATTATCATTTTATATTAGACTTCTAACCTAATTCTAAGTATTCACTGTTGTTTTGTCGTGTCTGTATATTTTGACGATCTTGTTTTATAAGTATAGACTGCGTAATTTTTATATCAAGCCAATATTGTCGCGAGTTGGTAGCTCTAGATAATGGGTTAAGGCTCCTGGATACTCGATTGCCAAGTCCGTAAAATATGTGCGTCAGCGCCACACTTGGCAAAATTATAAACTAAAAAGCGAAGAAAATACATAATTATTCTTGCGATTTACAGCGTTATTTATCGTTTTAGTGCAGTGTTTTTATTTTTAAAATAATTGTTATAATGTTAAAATATACCGAACACTCTCATTCTGTTACAATTTATTGTGTGAAAGCAAATATTTGCTTCAATTCGCACACCTGTCAACAGCGGAGAAAATGACATAATTATTCTTGCGAAATACAGCGTCATTTTTCGTTTTAGTGCAGTGTTTTCATGTTTAAATTAATTGTCGTATTGGTAAAATATACCGAAGACTCCCATTTTGTTATAATTTAATATGTGAAAGCAAATATTTGTCTCAATTCGACACCTGTCAAACAGCAGTTTTTCGTCCTCGATTAGGCTCAATTCAATTCGACATATATGTGTTATTTATTGCTTACCCAAACAAAAGGAGAGTTTTCGGTATATTTTACAAGTCTGGTCTATCGATTTCAAACGCTATTTTATTGAAAAACATTTTTATCTTGACGTATTTCGCAAGAATTTTCATGGTATATTTTCTCGCTTCTGACGTCACAATCCAAGATGGCTGCAGTGAGTATGCAGGAGCCTTAAAAACAGGCAAAGAAGATTTTTATATAAAAAATTATTTTAGTTTTTGGTATAAATTCGACCTTAAAATTCTACATTAGTGCATATACTTTTATTTTGTAAAAGGAAATTTAAACAGTCAATACGAAAAACAGCTTAAAAAAAATTTGGTCGATAAAACAGATTTCAGGAGCCTCTTAAACGGAAGTATTGTAACATAGTTTTAAAATCTTGTTTCGATAACATCTCGATATCAGCACAGCTACAAAAATATAAAACTAAAAATAGAAATTTTCTTTATTTGAAAAATTTAAATCACTGTTAAGTCCGGTCACCTTGATTTTATCTAAACCATCAAAAATTCGAATTAAAATTAATATTTTTTTATTTTCTTTTTCAAATTAAACACTTTTGAAACATTTTTCTAAAAAGCTTACAATTATCAAGTTATTTAGCTGTATTATTTTAAATAGGACATTTTGTATATATAAATATAAATATACATAATATAATCATATACACACTCGATTTCAGAGTGCACTGTTCAAAACATTTTTTGTGGCGACTTTTTATTTTCTCCCCTATTTCGTTAGGTAAACCAATTCTAATCGAGAATGTTCTCGAGCAACTGAATGCTGCGCTGGATCCTGTACTGATGAGAAAGACATATAAATCTGGCGGCATCCTGTACATTGCTATTGGCGAGAAGAGTATTGAATATAACCCATGCTTTAGATTATACATCACAACTAAACTTCGTAATCCTCACTATTCACCTGAAATCTTTAATAAGATAACACTGATCAATAGCGCCTTGACGCTGGAAGCACTGGATGATCAACTGTTGGGCATTGTTGTTGCCAAAGAACAGCCGGATCTACAGGAGAAACGCGAATATTTGATTGTACAAAGTGCCTTAAACAGTAAAACGCTGAAAGAGGTGGAAGACAATATTCTACAAATACTGTCGGCCTCCGGCGTTAGCATTCTTGAGGACGAAAAGGCCATCGAGATTCTAGACTCGTCAAAAATTATATCAACCGATATTAAGCGAAAGCAAGTGGCCGCGAGAAAAACAGCGAAGCAAATCGATGAGTTCCGACAAAATTACCGATCGATCGCCAAATATAGTGCAACGCTTTATTATTCCATTATCGATCTGTCCAACATCAATCCGATGTATCAATATTCATTATCATGGTTTATCAATCTATATGTTGTGTCCATTGATATGGCCAACAAAAGCAAGAATCTGGAAAGAAGACTCGACTTCTTGCGTAAAACATTCACCTACAATCTCTACCAGAACATATGCAGATCATTATTTGATAAGAACAAGGTAAAAAAATCATAGTTATATCATTATAAAATTGAAAATTTTTTATATAACTTATTTATATACTTTTACATACTTGTACATAACTTTTTATTTATATACAAATAACATTTGTTTTATTTATAATATATTTAATTATCTTGTACCATAATAATATAATCAATATAAAATATTTAATTTTAAAGATAATACACACACAGAAGTGTTATTTTGATGAATGTTCAAACAAATAAAGATATTTAACGGATTTTTTTAAAACAAATATTTAACTATATTTTATCATATAATATCTTATAATATATATTTGTCTGATATTGTATGTGATTAAAACATAGAAACTGAAAGAAATCGTCATTCTCATTTCATTTTTTGTATCTTGAAATATATAAACTTGTAAGTTAAAAGAATCGAAATATAATCAGCCTTTATATTGAACATTTATATTTATAATGTGTTTTATTAAAACTGGTGTGAAAAAATATATTATATTAAATGCTAATTTAAAATAATAAAAGCATTTTAACTAAAAACTATGTACTTTTACAAAAAAATGTTTCAGACAAAAGTTATTTGACTCTAAGGGGGACATTTGATGGTGTTATTGGTTTGACCTTGAATAATCATTTGAAGATCACATAAAGGTCACCTTCAATTTTTTAAACGAAAACCCCCATTTTTCATTGCATATTTTGTAGCTTATATCGAGAGCTTTTCAAAACACTATAATGAATTATTTTTTCATTAAGTATTTTTCGAGTTATAAGGCTTGAAGTTTACAATATTTTGACATAAAATACAAAATATTTTGTAAAACATTCAGTTTTTGGTAATCCTATCTTAATACTTTTATGCAGAGAATAATGAGACCAATCAATTGGTGTAAAAAAAACATAGTTGCTTTTAAGAAAAAGTATGTAATTTGCAACATGCAGTTGCATACTTTTTTTTACGTGTGTGTAAATGCCTAACCATTGATTAAATGTTCAAAAATATTTCCTTGTCTTCTCGCGCATAAACGAATTTACACGCACACGTGAGAGACAAAGGGACTCACGCTAATCAAGCACTCCAATCGTGAGAGGCAAGGGGACTCACGCAAATCAAGCACCCCAATCGTGAGAGGCAAGGAGACTCACGCTAATCAAGCACCCTAAAGGATACAGAAAACTACTACGTCCACGTCGTTGTTCCTGGGTAGCGCTAAAAGTAGAAATAGAATAAAAAATAGTTAAGAAATTAAAAGTGATCTTGACCTGAGCTTGAGAACAGTATGTCGAAGTCAACCAAGGTTATTGTCCTTTCCTTGTCTCAAACCAAATTGCTTTAAGATAGCGGATTGACTTAACCTTCACTTGTTAATTTTTGAGTCTCATAACTCGGAAAGTAATACTAATAAAAAAATACTTTATTACAGTGTTTTGAAAAGGTCTTGAAATCAGCAAGTCTACAAGAATATGACATGAAAAATAGGGGGTTCCATTAAAAAAATTTAAGGTGACCTTGACTTCATCTTGAAAAGACCACTCAAGATCAAGTCCATATTTTCATCATGTGGCCCCCTCGAAACCATGCAACTTTTGTCTGAAACATTTTTGTCTGTCGGGCTCAGTTTTCGAGATATTCGGTTCGACTGTTTAAAATGGGACACCCTGTATACAGAGTGAATCATTTTAAGTTACCCACCCCAATAACTTTTTTATTTTTGATTGTAGAAACAAATGTTTCAGACAAAAGTTGTATGGTTTAAAGGGGGACACATGATTCCGATGTGAGTCATGTGGTAGATGTTTTCAAGAAATTTTAAAGGCGACTAATTTCTTAAATGGAAACCCCTATTTTTCAATGTATATTCTTGTAGCTTATCTCGAGAGCTTTCAAAAACACTATAATGAGTTATTTTTTCATTAAGTACTTTTCGAGTTATAAGGCTTGAAGTTTACAGTATTTTGACATAAAATACAAAATATCTTGTGAAACATTCAGTTTTCGGTAATCTTACCTTAATACTTTTATGCATAGAATAATAAGACCAATCAATTGGTGTAAAGAAAACACATAATTGCTCAAGCAACTTCAAGCCTTACAACTCGAAAAGTACTTAATGAAAAAATAACTCATCATAGTGTTTTTGAAAGCTCTCGAGATAAGCTACAAGAATATACATTGAAAAATAGGGGTTTCCATTTAAGAAATTAGTCGCCTTTAAAATTTCTTGAAAATTACGACATCATGACTTACCACATGACTTACATTGGAATCATGTGTCCCCCTTCAAATCATACAACTTTTGTCTGAAACATTTGTTTCTACAATCAAAAATAAAAAAGTTATTGGGGTGGGTAACTTAAAATAACTCACCCTGTATACAGGGTGAACCAGTAACTCTGTCCACCTGGAATATCCCCGCTATTTTTAGAGATATGAAAATATTGTAATTATCAAAATTGTATCAAGTGAATCATAATATAATTTTTTTGTGAGTAGAAGCGCTTCAAAGATTTCAAGGTCACCTCCATTTTTTTTAATGCTATACTTTTTATCCTTGGTGTAATAGCGGATATTTAGACGATTTCAACGACCTATAACACAAAGTCATTTGGCATTAAATAAAGGAATAAAACAATGATTCTTACGTCATAAGAGATGCTCGAAGTGATGTCCGTTTGGATCGATACAACACTAAAATCTTCAAATTCTTGAAGCACGTACATTTCTTAATATTTCCGGACTGATTGTCGCACATGCTGCAATAATTCGTTGCTTCGTATTTTCCGCTGTGGTCGGCATTTTCTCGTATACAATGTTCTTTAGTATTCCCCAAAGAAAAAAGTCCGGAAATATTAAAAAACGTACGTGCTTTAAGAATTCGAAGATTTCAGTGTTACATCGATGCAAACGGACAGCACTTCGAGCTTCTCTTATGACGTAAAAATCATTGTTTCACTCCTTTATTTAATGCCGAATGACCTTGTATTATAGGTCGTTGAAATCGTCTAAACATCCGCTATTACATCAAGGATAAAAAAGTATAGCATGCCATTTAAAAAATGAAGATGACCTTGAAATCTCCGAAGCGCCTCCATCTATAAAAAAATTATTACTAGCATATTATGGTTCTCTCGATACCGTACAATATTCCTAATTACAATATTTTTGTATCTCTAAAAATAGCGGAGATATTCTAGGTGGACAGAGTTATTGGTCCACCCTGTATATAGTTTCTTTTTGAATCTGTGTATGTACTGCAACGACTTTTCCTTTCGTTATGAACGGACTTAATTGCCGTCCCGCTCTCGCCGTCGCGCGGATCTTCTCTTTAGCTCCAACGACGGGGAGTTCACTCGTTGAACGCGAGAGCTATGCGGGAAGTCGCCGACAAAAAGGGCGAAAGGGGTTCAGGATGTGGGAAACGCGTCGAAAAGGAACGGGTTGACGGGAGTTCCGCGCGTGCCATGGCGAAATCTGATGTTTTAAAGCGGAATCCGAAAACTGGGCGCCAGACGCGGTCTCTCACGCGTCAATTCGCAATATCACGCGAAATTACGCGAACGTTAATTATTGATAAGCGCCACGGGCTGGCTAGCTCGCCTAACAGCAGAGGGGCAGGGTGTTAGTCGACGAAACGTGAGACTTAGCAAGAGGCGACGGGTACGGAGAACGATAAAAACAGACAAACGTACAGACAGCAACGAAAAAAAAAGAAACGCAAAGAAAAAAAAAACTAGCCTGAATAAAAGCGAGTTTATTATAATAGATTGACGAGTTGCCTCACTTGAAAAAAGTTATGATAGCAGGTGCAAATTATAATGTTCCGGTAAAAATAACAATCGTCCGGCATGAAGGTGATACAATTTAATTAAAGTTGTGAATGATAATAGGTGAAAATAGTATAATTCGCGTAAGGAGAATGATGATAAAAAGAAAATAAAAGCAGGAGTAATCTCGGATAAATGATTTCGGAATAATAATAAACGAGTACGGTTACTAACCGGTTGGCGAGAAACAAAATAATTAATGGTAATAAAGAAACGCAGCATATAAAGTAAGCGACAATCCCCGATCGGAAAATCAGCGAATAAATTGAATGATATGGCAAGACGTTAAACCCGACAGAAAAATAATTCGTAAATCACATTTAAACAAGCACCGACCAGAATTAGACTCGCAGAATGACAGAAAAATTGTAATGACGACACGAAATAATTCACACTCGCCGTGTCCGGCGGTCGCGATACGCTTGCGAGACTGGGTGTTCGACTTGGCGTCCGAAATTCTTACAACGACGGAATATCATACGTCGGACATTTCCCGACGGCAAATTACAACGACGATCTACAGTCGTTCGGCCTCGCCGACCGCTGTGAAATTTTCCATACAGACGCGAATTCGATCCGCCGACAAAGGCGGCTATGAAACGCGGCGCAATTTTCTCATTCACGCTCGCATTCGACTCGACAACGCAGGTATTGGCCTATCTCACGCGACACTCGATCACTCTCTCTCGACCGTACGACACACATTCGACATTCAGTAACGACGCATAATCTAGACACGACGACAGATCCGCGACGCAAATCTCCAGAGAGACGACAAGACTTCAACACAATCAAAAGAAATTAACTATCATAAACAAGGCCTGTGCTTTGAGGGCTCCGGGGATCGAGGCCACTTGTCGGCGCCGTCGCGTCACCAAAAAGTCTATTAATTATCGGGCATAGCCCACGCATTAAATTACACAAAAAGAAATTGCGGCGACGTCGACAGAGTGTAGCGATCCCGGGCGCAATCGCACGTGGCGTGAAATACGGAGGACAACCTCACCGGCACCTTGGCTCAATCAGGTTCGGTAGAACGGCAACGGCTCGTCCTTCTCGAAACGGCAATCGGCAGTCAGAAACGAAAACGGCGGTCCGAGTTCCTCTCGTCAGCACGGGTCGCGACAGGCTGATTCCCGGATTCTTGCGATCCAGGATCGATGGCTCTGGGCCTTCTCCAAGGCTGCGCACGCGGGGTGCGTGTTATCGCGGCCAATCACGCGGCGGCACGCGACAACGCCGGTAAGTGACACGCTCAAGGCCCTGTCGGGGGCGCGGGTACCCGCGGTATTATTATTTGGCTAAGGCCCGTTGGACAGGGCCGGCGCAAAGGTTCCCCAGCTGATTTCTCTCCTGCCGGATGCCACGGGTCTTGCTTCTGGCTCCCTTCCGGTTCATGCTCCGTGTTCTCCGCTCTCCTTCGCGCTCGCTTTTCTCCCGCGATCTCCGTATAATCTCTCCGTTAGCCGAACCTTCAGTCCCTCCTCTGCCTCGATTGCCTCCGTACTCATTCGCTCGTACCAAAAAAAATAAAATAAAATTCTATAACGCTCGAAAGAAATCAACGGTAACAGACGCCTCTCTGGAAGCTGCGGCACGGTTCTCGCTAGGTTTCGCCTGACGCGGCCCTTCGGTCCCCGCTTCGCGCTTAGGGAGGAACCGGTGGACGCGCTCGCGGGACGGCAACGTCACAGTACGCACACACACACACACACATACACACACACACATTCAAAAAGAAAGTAGCAATCAAAGAAAGCAAAATAATATTTAAAATATTAAAATTATAATCAAAATTTGGAAGTTGTTTCTTATAGTTGGCTATCTCATCTAACAATAAGTGTTTGCTACACTCTAATAATACCTGGCTATTAGCCATAAAAAGTGTTAATTTCTATGCTTTGCTTTTAAATAATTTAAAAATCCATACAATCGGTAAATTTATAAAAATTATCTTATAGTTAAATGAAAATATGTTACAAAACTACCCACAACATTTATTGTTTGATAGATCTTGTATTCGTTTATTTTATACACGACGATCCTCTTGGCATCGGAGGAGATCATTGAGGAAGAGATGTCATTCTTTATTTCTGGCGGCTCTGCTCTAAGTGAACCGGTGGCAAAGAATCCTGCCATTGATTGGCTTCCCGAGAAATCCTGGAATGAAATATCGAGGATCTCTACCATCCTACCGACCTTCGCCGATTTTACGCGAAGTTTCGAAGAAAATCTGCTGTCCTGGAAAGAATATTATGATATATTAGATCCGGTTGATTCATTTCTACCGCAGCCTTGGGAAACAATGTTAACGCCCTTCCAAAAATTGATCGTCGTAAGAATGATAAGACCGGACACAGTATCGATAATGGTATTATAGCAATAATTATGTATATACATAGATATAGAGTATTCCAACATTCAAATATCCCTTTAACTATAACAGATGATTAGAATTTGGAGGAGATTTTTCTTTAGCGAAAATGTCGCAAAATATATACATATTTATCGCATTTTTTCTGTCTTTAACATCAAATATCTTTAACATCATATAATTTATAATTTATACAATTAAATTCTAAATTCAAATTCTTATTAAAGAATAGTCTACTTTGAAACATTTAAGCATATTTACTTTGAAACATTTAAGCATATTTACGAAAACTTCTTTTAAACAAAACAAATACATATTCGAACTTTATAAAATTTCAATCAAATCGAGGTAAAAAATGGCAATAAGAGCCAAGCGCAGTAATTAAGGCGCGTATATTTCATTGTAAATATAAAATTATTGCAAATATAAAATCATCCAAAAGAATGGCGTACGTTTTGGTCCCTTTTTGGACCATCTTCAGCGCAATTAAACAATAAATTTAACAAAACAATTACATAAATAAATTCGCAGTCAGATAGATAAAAATGATAATTATTTATTAATGTAAATTCTAAGGTCTCTCACGTCATCCGAGCAGTATGATTTCAATGTGCGGATCCCAATGCATCACAAGTATTTCTAAGATGTATCGCGATCAGTTTGGTAGGCCAGGAAGCAAATGCAGGAAGAATTAACTAAGGCTTCATTAGATTTTCATATCGGAAATACTCGTATTTTAACGGTACCTGTAATAAGACCCGACAAGACATGATAGCAATGGAGCAACACATGATAAAGAGATTGACATGAGAGATAAAAACGGACATTATAATTGTGAGATGTAACTTATAAATCGATGCAATGAATAAATGTTGAGAATATTGCACAACAAATAAAACTTGATGAACATGATTATAATATATGTATGCAGAGTAATGATATGCGTTAAACAGGCGAACTTGTCTCGGACACGTTTCAAGACAATAACATTTCTACTTAAACATAACAAGGTGAAACGCAAAAACATGAGCAATATGTACAAAGATAGATATGGCGCGGTGTTTAAAGATTTGAAAGCTTGTCAATTGTATACATATAAGTGTCGGGTAAACATTCAGTGTCAGTCTGCAGATTCAAACTGTTTCTTTGTCTTTTAATATGTAACATTTCTGAGATTAGACTTTAATTTAAATAGGGCTCATCATCCAAAATTTCCGCCTCGGTCCAATTAAAATCTTGATTAAATTCAAGTCTATGATCTGTTATAACTAAATGATTCACAATGTTCCTTCTAATATAATTCCGATATTCTCGTGTGTAATTGTCTCCCTGTCTGCCCGATATAAGATGCGTCACAATTATTGCAGTTTATTTTATATACAACATTACTGCGAGCTGATTTTGGATGAATGTCTTTATGCGTTTTGTTGTAGTTTCGCATCTTATTAAGACTGAAGTATGAGAGTTTAACATTCAAATCTTTTGTTATTGTCTTAAATTGTTCAGATATAGAAAGAACAGATGGTACTGCTCGGATGACGTGAGAGACCTCAGTCCGAATTTACATTAATAATACTAGGGTGGTTCACGTCAAAACTGGAATTTTTAATTTTTAGACAGGTAAAGAGACAAAATTATGACCGGTAAAGAACATTTATTTTTCAACGTAATCTCCATTTACATCACAGTATTTTTGCCATCGACATACCAATGCATTAATACCGACAGAATAGAAGGATTTGTCCTGACGTTTGAACCACTGTAACACACACGTCTTAAACTCATCTTCTGACTGAAATCGCCTGCCGCCCAAATCACGTATCTTAAATTCCTTCATGAGTTTCTTCTTTATCTTAATTCCTGTTTGTTCATCTTCATGTAAGATCAGGATATCATCTACATATATAGCTATTATTTATTAATGTTTTTTCTTGTGAAGTTCGAACGTACACACAAGGATCTGATTTTAATCTCTCCATTCCGAGACTGTTGAGAGTAGTATCTATTTTTATATTCCAAGTTCTTCCACTCTGCTTTAATCCGTAGACTGCCTTTTTTAATTTCAAGACCTTATTATTACTGTCTTTATTTATTTTTAAACCTTCTGGAGGAGTAATATAAATATCTTCCATAAGCTCTCCATTGAGGTATGCTTGTTTCTACGTCTAAATGCATTATTTGTAATCCTTCTTGGGCTGCTAATGCAAACAAGTATCTTATCGAATTGTATTTAGTCACGGGTGAAAATGTTTCTTCATAATCGATGCCTTTGGTTTGAGCGCATCCTTGTATGACTAATCGCGCTTTGTATTTAGTTTCTCCATCTTCAGTTTTCTTTTTCTTGAATATCCATTTTGTATTCAGAAGTGTTGCCTCATCTGGTTTATCTGCGATTTCCCATGTGTCATTTTCGTCTAATGACTTAAATTCCCGATTTATGGCTTGTATCCAGTGTTCTCTTTTTCTACTCTTGAGTGCTTCGTCCATCGTAATGGGATCTTCATTCTTTTCTTCGATTGTTAAGTACGAAATATACCCCTCTTTGACTACCGGTTTCCACGTTCTGTTTGATCTTCTAGGACCCGGCTCGTTGGTTAGTCCTGTCTCCGTTGTTGTTTTTGGTGTGGACATTCCGTCGGAAGATTCGTGAAATTCATCATCTTCAGATTCTTCTTTTATGAGTGAATTCGACGTATATGGTGATTCGTCTTCATCATCTGATTTATCCGATGTCAGAATCGTTTGTAATTCGTTTCTTTCTTGATTGTCTTCATTATTCAAGAATTTATTTTCTGTAAAAACGCATCACGGCTATTAATTATTTTATACATACGTGGATCCATAAGTCGATACCTTTTAATATCTTCATTATATCCAACGAAAAGTAATTCTTTAGACTTCGCGTCCCACTTGTCTCTCTTTTCCTTTGGTATGTGCGCCATGGCCATACAAATACTTTTAAATGTAGTAGCTTAAGTTGCCTTCCATTCCATATTTCCTCAGGAGATTTACCATTTAATGGTTTTGATGGAGATCTATTTACCAAGTATACTACGGTGAATGTCGCTTCTGCCCAATACCCTTTGTCCAATCCTGCGTCGATTAACATCGTACGAGCACGCTCAACTATTGTTCTATTAGCTCTCTCAGCCAGTCCGTTTTGCTGAGGATTATAGGGTACGGTTGTCTGATGTCTAATGCCCTCAGATCTAAGAAATTCTTTAAATTCGCAATTAACATATTCCCTACCGTTATCGGTTCTTATGGCTTTAATTTTACGCCCTGATTGTTTCTCTACAAAAATTTTAAATATTTTAAAATATCCTAATACTTCGTTTTTATTTTTAAGGAAATACGCATATATTTTTCGCGAATGGTCGTCTATAGAAGTTAGAAAATATCTCGCTCCGCTTATTGAATTTACAGACATCAGACCGCACAAGTCAGAGTGAATTAAATCTAACATATTTTTCGCATGTTTATATTTATATTCAAAGGGTTGTTTACTATGCTTACCTAACACCCATGTTTTACAAGGTTCTTCGCTTATTACCATTTTACCTAGGCCGCTCGCTTGACTCGCTCTGAGGGTTGCCATACTTTTGCGATTGAGGTGTCCTAATCTGCGATGCCACAGGTGACGATCTTCAGTCGTTGCAACCATTGCTTTCTCCTCAAGGTTTTCAAGTTGGTATACTCCCTCGCGTCGTCGCCCTTTGCTATCACATTATCTTCTTCATCCAATATGGCGCAATTTTCTCTTTTAAATACTACCTTGTATCCTTTTTCCGTTATTTTACTTACGGATAACAGATTTGCTGCCAGTTCCGGAACATACAATATTTCTTCTACTGCTACGTTTTCTGTGTCTCTGCCATTCGTAACACTAATAGTTACTGTTCCTTTCTTGAGTGCCTTTAGCTTCTGATTATTTGCTGCTAATACGGATGCGTTGTAAGTTCGTACATCCTTTAACCAGTCCTTTCTTCTAGTCATGTGAGTGGATGCACAGAAATCAAGATACCATCCAGTTTCTTTCATTTGTTCACCAGTCGCTAATGTAAGGAATGTTTTTTGTTGTGTACTTCGTTCTTCATTCTTTTTTTGCTTAATTTTAGCTTTACATTTTGCAGCAAAGTGTCCTGCCTTTCCACACGTAAAGCATTTCTTGACGATCTTGTCTCGGTTTCCATATCCTTTTTTTTTAGAATAAAGTGCTGTTTCTTCAGTTTCCGTTTTGATTTCTTTAACGGATTTAATCTCTTGCAACAATTTAACTTTTATTGTATCTCCGGTTATAGCTATTCCAGAGTTTTCAAACCCCATTATCATAAGCTTATATTCGTCGGGTAATCCAGACAAGAGAAGAGCTCCAATCATCTTCTCTTCTATAATGATTCCGATTTCTTTAAGTTGATGAGCAGCATTTGTGATTTTGTTAACGTACTCTTCCACACTTTTGCATTCAGTTAGCTTGGCTGACGTTAAGGATTTCAATAGACCCACTTTCCTGGTAAATCCTCTGTCTTCGAAGGTTTCTACTAATTTATCCCACGCCGCTTTCGGGATAATAGTTTCCTGGATATGACTATAGTTGCGTTTGTCTAGAGAAAGAATAATTTTAGCTCTAGCCTTACTCATTTTCTTGGAATCGGTGAGATAACTTTCCTCTTCTTCGATGCATCCCCAGAGATCTTCACTTTCAAGTAGCGCTTGCATGGCGAATTTCCAAGTAGCAAAGTTTTCTCTGCCTTCTAGTTTCTCTATTTGTACTATATTCGCCGTTGCCATTTTCGCTCTTTACACGTAATCTCAACAGTGTTTGTGACGTACTGTTTTATTGCGATTATTTATCCTTGCTGGATTCCTACTAACCTGCCCAATAAACTCAGCGTCGTATTATTACTTTTATCGCAATCCCTGGGCCCATAATCTGTTGGGACTGGGTAAATATGAAATATATGTGCCAGATTAGTTGTACAATACAAAAGAGGTTTATTCTCTCTGGAAAAAGTGAAGCGCGCAATTACATCGGAAACGAAGACGTGTATCGATATATGGATGTGTCGCACGAGTAATCGATAAATAACAAATGGCTTCTAGCGTGTAGTTTAAATAATATTTTTCATACACATCAACAGTATTCTTTTTAATAATTTTATATTTACAATAAAATATATGTATACGCGCCTTAATTACTGCGCTTGGCTCTTATTGTCATTTTTTTACCTCGATTTGATTATATTCAGAAGAGCCTTTATAATTGTATTGTTATAAAATTTTATATTGTACATATATTTATTAAGTTAGAATTATGCACTTTAGAATTTGCATTTTAAAAAATTAAAAATTTTAGAAAAGCAGTATTTATTAGTTTTTTTAGTTTTTAAACAAAAAAAATTAGAATTTAAACTTTATACAGAATATCCCATTATATAAACGGCCATCCTCTTTTATTTTCTAAACTGAAGACGAGACTTTAACAAATATATATCAAATTAAACAATTCAAATTGAATTCTATTTTGAACATAGTTCGTACTTATAAAATCTATCTGTGTTAAAAAAATGGTAATGCATAATTCTTTTGTAATAATGTAGATATTTTAATATAATAAAAGTTGTAGTGCTGTTTGAAATGAGTACAACAATATATAATTTAATAAATTTATTTTATAAACTATGCTAATTATAGTTTTATTGATTTAAATTTTTGCGAGTAACTTCTATCTCTTCATTTTCGGCGTTTTGATATAGTCAATTAGTGCAAAATTAATTTTTCACTGAAACTGATTAGTTGTACACAGGACACAAATATTTCTTGGTGCTTAAATAATCTCGAGAGTTTGAGATTTATTTTAAATATCCTCCATACCTCTCTAAAGAAACATGGACTAGATAAATATCGGGGCGAAGTCACTGAATCGAGAATCAAACCCGAATCTTTCACTTGCCGGCGACTACTTTTACCACTGACAATGAGCTATTCAGACCCC
Organism: Lasius platythorax; assembly: GCA_963971435.1. Classification (NCBI taxonomy): domain Eukaryota; kingdom Metazoa; phylum Arthropoda; class Insecta; order Hymenoptera; family Formicidae; genus Lasius; species Lasius platythorax. Next base: position 13,302,927 of record OZ020542.1, on the reverse strand, counting down.
ACACCTCAATGCTTCTCATTTTACCTACAAATATATTTAGTAATAAGGCCATCATTCATCCAGCGTAAACTAACAATTAAGAAATTAGTAAATCTTTTAATTGGAAACACAAATTTAAATTTCAACGAAAAAGATTCGGGTTCGCGATTTCCAATTCAGCAACTTTGTCCTAATAATTTTCTCGTTTACGCTGCTTTTAGAGGATCAGAGGGGATTTATTAAATAAAAAATCTTGAATTGAGATTTATTTAATTACATGGTATCGCACCAAGAAAAATTTGTGCTCTTTGTACAACTATTCAGTTTCAGAGTAAATATTTAGTATTAGGGAGCCACCTCCGATTTCCATAATTTTGAAATATGTTGTTAAGGTCATCGCCTTGAGTAATGTTGTGAGGGTTTTAGTTGGGGGTCATTGCTTATTAAAAAGTTATTAACAAAGAAAGTATAATCAATGATAAATATTGCGTTTAACTGAGCAACAAGATACGGTTGTGACCTTGACATATATTGTCAAGGTCATCACCCTGAATAACACTCAAAAGATTTTAGCCGTCGCTCACTATTTATTAAAAAGTTATTAACAAAAAAGTTTACTTGCTGTAATGTCGGTTTAATATTATCGTTATTATACTTCTATGTTCTTACAATTCAACATGGATTTGCAACTTTCCACGCGAAGCAAGGTCCACCCCCATCATCCCCTGCTTTCAGTGCGAAACAAGGTCTATATTTCTAAAATTCTACATAGGTTGTGGAATTGTAAGAACATAGACCTTGTTTCGCACTGAAAGCAGAGGATGATGGGGGTGGACCTTGCTTCGCGTGGAAAGTTGCAAACCCATGTGGAATTGTAAGAACATAGATCTCGTTTCGCACTGAAAGCAGGGAATAATGGGGGTGGACCTTGCTACTGTTGTTACATACACAGAAAATTACGTCCTTGAGCACTAACGTTAACTGGTATGTTCTCCAAACTTCTTTTGTTAATAACTTTTTAATGAACAATGAGCGACGGCTAAAACCTTTTGAGTGTTATTCGACCCCCAACTAAAACCTTCACAACATTACTCAAGGTGATGACCTTGACAACATATTTCAAAATTATGCAAATCGGGGATGGCTCCCTAATACTAAATATTTACCTTTTTGCTGCTTTGGTTGAATATTTTATGAAGTTTTACACAATTTATATGATAATATTTTTAATCTGTGAAATATTAAATTCGCATTCCTTTAAAAGAATAATTACAAATTATCATTAAATCACTAAAATTATTAGAACTGTGCCATGCAATCTAACATAATTCGTTTAATAGGTGCAACAATTTGTGGAAAATGGAATGGGTCTGCCCTTCGTGATACCTCCTTCCTTCGATATTTCGAAAGCATACGCCGATTCAAGTTGTCTGACACCTCTTGTATTTATCCTGTCCACTGGATCCGATCCTATGGGCGCATTAATAAAATTTGTGGAGAATATGAATTATCTCGAACGTTTCGAGTCGATTTCAATGGGTCAAGGTCAAGGACCTATAGCACAAAGAATGATTGAGCGAGCTCAAACAGAAGGTTCCTGGATCTGTTTACAAAATTGCCATTTAGCAGCTTCATGGATGCCCAATTTAGAGAAAATCTGCGAAAATCTTGATCATATAAATACTGTATCAAGCTTTCGTCTGTGGTTGACCAGTTATCCGTCGGATCGATTTCCTGTTAGCATTCTGCAAGATAGCGTCAAGATGACTACCGAACCACCAATGGGTTTACAAAACAATATCATGAGGTAATATGTTTTTATTAGAATAGTCAAGTTTTGCAATTAGGTAATACATTAAAATAGCCAATTTTAGCAACTTTAATCACAAATTTCTCAAAATGTGATATGATAGAGCAATTTGGAAGCCGGAATCGTATTTAGTAAAAAAAAAAAACTACGAGAAATGATTATGTCTTGTGTTATTTTGTTGAATTGTGATAATCTGTCGAAATTATATATATTATTTACGAAACGACATCATAAAGGAAAAACTCTTGTATTAAATAGAAAGCATTTTAACTATTCTAACATCAATTATTTAATAATATTATTAAGTAAGAATAACAAATATTTGTTGTTATGTGTGTAGATCGTATTTGATCGAAGCAGCGAAAGAGATGGAATCTCTAGAGAAAGATCCGTCGAAGAAGAAGACATTCTTCAAATTATTATACGCTCTATGTTTCTTTCATGCGGTAGTCCAAGAACGACGAAACTATGGTCCTCAAGGTTGGAATATTCGATACGGTTTGTAATTTGCACCTGCCTAATTGGCATTTCTATTTCACATCTAGAATCTTCCTGCATCGGTATTTTCTTTTTAGATTTCAACGAATCTGATTTGCAAATATCCGCTCAACAGCTCAAAATGTTCGTTCAGAATTACGAGCAAGTACCGTTCAAGGCAATCACATATCTTACAGGTGAATGCAATTACGGAGGTAGAGTGACGGATGAGAGAGACAGAAGGTGTCTCATCACCATTTTAAAGGATTTTTTCAATCCAAACGTAATCGCAAATCAGAACTATTCGTTTGCAGATATCGGTCCAGAGTACACCATACCGAAAAAGTACTTGCTACAAAATATAATTCACAGTCTTAATTTATAAATGATTAATTCTATGATTAATCTTAAAAAAATAAAATAGAATAGACTATATTTTATGTTCTAGAAAATTGATATTCCTTTAATCAAAGATATTTATGATTCATAATATTGCAATAATAATATTATATTAATTATATTATAAGAGCAATAATATAAAAATACATACACGCACATACACATAAATATACGTGCAAACATACGTATATACTAAAAATGGAAAAACGCTACTTGGTAATGGCGCTACCCCCCGGCGTTATTTTGACATAAAATACAAAATATCTTGTAAAACATTCAGTTTTCGGTAATCTTACCTTAATACTTTTATGCATAGAATAATAAGACCAATTAATTGGTGTAAAGAAAACACATAATTGCTTTCAAAAAAAGTATGCAGCTGCATGTTGCAAATTACATACTTTTTCTTAATAGCAACTATGTGTTTTTTTTTACACCAATTGATTGGTCTCATGATTCTATGCATAAAAGTATTAAGGTAAGATTACCGAAAACTGAATGTTTTACACGATATTTTGTATTTTATGTCAAAATACTGTAAACTTGAAGCCTTATAACTCGAAAAGTACTTTATGAAAAAATAACTCATTATAGTGTTTTGGAAAGCTCTCGAGATAAGCTACAAGAATATGCATTAAAAAATAGAGGTTCCCGTTTAAGAAATTAATCACCTTTAAAATTTCTTGAAAACATCTACCACATGACTCACATCGGAATCATGTGTCCCTCTTCAAACAGGGTTGGCATTTTGTCCACTTTTTTTATTTTGTTCGGGGCACTGAAAGAAAATGGACAAAATGGACGAAATGAACGAAATGGACGAAATAACGTAGAAATCGATAAAATGAGAAATATCAATCGACACCAGTGTTGACAGAACTGAGACTGATTTTATTATATTTAGTACTATTTTGGTACTACTGTAGACAATGTAGAGAATAGAAACGAATATCGATATCATCAATTAATAATTAAATAATATACTGGCATTAATTTAAATATACATATATAACATTGTCAACGATATACAAAATATTAAAGGCCGTAGCCGGATAAGGAGGGCCAATCTGCCCCCACACGGATCATGCTCATTTTTTTTGCTTTAATTGCTATCAGTGTCACTTACAATTTAGCCAAATATTAGCCCTTAATATCAAACCGTTTTGGTGTAAAAAATAAAAATAAAAATTTCGAAAATAATTCATATCTTTTGATCGGCTTAATCGATTTTGATGAAATTTGTATATGTTGTAGATATCATTGAGACACATTTGTAGAAAATTCGGGAAAGATTTCTCATGACAGAAACATTTTTTTTTAAAATAAATAAATGTTCTAGCTTTATTTTAGTCCCGATACCTTTCGGGTACAATTACGAAAAAATTTTTGTAGTATCTTGGAATAGTTTCATTATCAGAAATTATTTTTTGGAAGCAATAAAATACGTAGGCGGTACTTTTGAAATAAAGTATTCTTTTTTATTTTTTTTAAATGTGATATGCTTTTGATACGATCGCCATATATTTTTTTGTAGAATTTTGGGATAGAATTCTACAAGTAATTTTTTGGAAGCAATAAAATGGGTAGGCGGTACTATTAAAAAATAAAGTATTCTTTTTTACTTTTTTAAAATATGATATGCTTTTTGTACGATCGCCATATATATTTTGTAGAATTTTGGGATAGTAATCTACAACAAGTAATTTTTTCGAACCAATAAAATAGGTAGGCGAAAGTTTAAAAAATAAAAAATTGTTTTTTATTTTCTTAAATCATGATATGCTTTTTATACCATTATTACCAAATTTTTTTTAGAATTTTGAGACAGTATTCTACAACAAGTAATTTCTGCGAACCAATAAAATAGGTAAACGAAAGTTTAAGAAAATAAAAAATTGTTTATTTTTTAAAATCATGATATGCTTTTTGTACCATTGCCATATTTTTTTGTAGAATTTTGGAATAGTATTCTACAACAAATAATTTTTTCGAATCAATAAAATGGGTAGAAGAAAAAATTTTGTTTTCAAAATTATCATAGTTTCTTTGGTACTATATTTGTTTAGAATCTTGGAATGGAATCCTACAACAAGTAATTTTTAACAACACTGGTATCTAAAATAGTTTGTGAGTTTTGATATTTTTCTTTATTGTGACGCTCCAGTTATGAGCTGTATTTTATCGAATAATATTATATTTCATTGCATACTGTTGAAGATCTTGACTTCATGTTTACAATTCCTCTGTCCGTGCCGTTTTCGCGATGCTCTTTCTACGTTGTTCAACTCCTTCTGTCCCGTCCGTACATCTACATACATTGTCTTATCGCGCTCTCTCCTTGTCCACATTTTTCTTTAGCATGCTCTCTATATCTGTATTCTGTTATACCTATGTATATCCATATCTATACTTTGCTATACCTACATTTATTGCCAGGCTTATTTTATACAGGGTGATTCAAAACAACCGTTTGTCCTTAAAATGTCGTATTCCTGACTGAATTCTAAGACGATTTTTCCTTTGCCAAAATTTTTTCCGAAGCTTAGTTTTCAAGTTATAAAAAGAAATAGTTAGCGAATTAAGGCACGCGTACGGACGGTAGGCAGGAGCGGCGCAAGCAGTGATGCCAGAAACAGGTCGCAAGCAACACGCAACCGTAGTGGGGAGAATGACGCACACAAGCGAAAACGCGTACGTGTGAGCTCGGCGTTTCGGCTAGCTTCGGATAGCAGAAGAGAACAGATATACTGTTTTCTGTCTCCTTCTCTACCGAACTGACAACGAAAGCGACGAGCGATGCGGCGACGTTATGTTGCTCGATTCTTAATACGCGTCACAGCGTTAAATGTTTTCTTACAGCCTTCCTGTGTTATAAATAAAATGTTTTTTTTTCACAACCTTCTAACATTATGTATTAAATGGATTTTTACAGGCTTTTGATACAATTTTACCCAAATACTTTTTAACTTTGTTTAAGGAAATATTTATTAAAACGTAGATATTTATATTATTTAAAAGAAAATAAATTTTTTATTTTTAAAAGAATATATTTTAATTAATAGTATTAAATATTTTATCCGTCTAAAAAAGACATCACAGATGTAAAAAAAAGCGCTAAGTATATCTTTCTCTAGCAAAAATAGTTCCTTACAAAACTTAATCGCCATCAAAGATATTATCTTATCAAAAATTATATAAATTATATATTTTTTACCTTAACAAAAATTAATCGCCATCAAAAATATTTCTTCTCAAAAATTATATTTACAAATTATATTTTATCTTTATTAATAACATGGAAAAAAACAAAATATTAGCATTAAAAAGAAGTGAAATAAAAAAATCACGCTAAGTAAATTTAGAAAAATATGATGTATAATATTCAGATGAACTATTTTCTATAATTAGAGTAGATCTATTTAATGTAAGATGCAGAAAATATTAAAATTACGAAATTTTGCATTCGTTTATCTATCTAATATTGCATTCTATTTCATTTGCAATAAAATATATATATAGCATAGTATGGAATGTATATATATATATATATATATATATATATATACCTATAATGAACTTTATTTATATCTTTATATAATTATTCATATTTATTTAATCCAAATATACTCAAATGTATATTCAAGAAAAGATAATACGACAAAGAATGTAGAAAATTTAAAAATTAAAGTTTAATGCAAAAAATTTAAAGTTAAAGAATAACAGTTAAAAAATTAAAGGAAACATATTTTATGCAAAAATTTATAGTTAAAAGGATAAAAGCTAAAAATTAAAGTTAAAAAAATAAAGGTAAAAAAATTACATTTGTAAAAATACTTAACGCTGTTTTTCCAAGTTTTTTTGCAAATGAAATTTTTTTACCTTTATTTTTTTAACTTCAATTTTAGCTTCTATTTTTTTTAACTATATATGTTTATGCATAAAATTTTTTAACTGTAACTTTTTTACTTTAAATTTGCATTAAAAATTTAATTTTATTTTTTTAACCGATTTCTTAATTTTTATTTTTTTAACTTAAAATTTTTTTACTTTAATTTTTTAACTATAATTTTTTAATTTTTTTTTAACTTAAAATTTTTTAATTTTCTAAATTTAATTTTTTGGGCCTTGTAATATCTTTTCTTAAATATACGTTTGAGTATATTTGAATTAAATAAATATAAATAAATATTTAGAAATGTAAATGAAATTTATTGTATATATGTATATAAATATATTGAAAATATATACATTGGAAAAACAGCGCTAAGTTTTTTGCAAATGTAATTTTTTTACCTTAATTTTTTTAACTTTAATTTTTAGCTTTTAACTATAAATTTTTGCATAAAATATGTTTCCTTTAATTTTTTAACTGTTATTCTTTAACTTTAAATTTCTTGCATTAAACTTCAATTTTTAAATTTTCTACATTCTTTGTCGTATTATCTTTTCTTGAATATACGTTTGAGTATATTTGGATTAAATAAATATGAATAATTATTAAGAGATATAAATAAAGTTTATTATATATATATTTACACCCCATACTATGCTATATATATATTTTATTGCAAATAAAATAGAATGCAATATCAGATAGATAAACGAATGCAAAATTTTGCAATTTTAATATTTTCTGCATCTTACATTAAATAGATCTACTCTAATTATAGAAAATAATTCATCTGAATATTATACATTATATTTTTCTAAATTTACTTAGTGATTTTTTTATTTCACTTCTATTTAATGCTAATATTTTTTTTTTCCATGTTATTAATAAAGATAAAATATAATTTATAAATATAATTTTTGAGAAGAAATATTTTTACGTTTTAATAAATATTTCCTTAAACAAAGTTAAAAAATATTTGGCTAAAATTATATCAAAAGGCTGTAAAAATCCATTTAATACATAATGTTAGAAGGTTGTAAAAAAAAATTTTTATTTATAACACAAGAAGGCTATAAGAAAACATTTAACGCTGTGACGCGTATTAAGAATCGAGCAACATAACGTCGCCGCATCGCTCATCGCCTTCGTTGTCGGTTCGGTAGAGAAGGAGACAGAAAACAGTATATCTGTTCTCTTCTGCTATCCGAAGCTAGCCGAAACGCCGAGCTCACACGTACGCGGTTTTCGCTTGTGTGCGTCATTCTCCCCACTACGGTTGCGTGTTGCTTGCGACCTGTTTCTGGCATCACTTGGCGCAAGCACTATCCGACGCGGGTGATTACGTGAGGCGCTCACTGCGATCAGCTGTCTGCTATACGCGATGGGTGTGTGTGTGTGTGTGTGTGTGTGTGTGTGTGTGGGTGGGTGGGTGTGGGTGTGGGTGTGGGTGTGGGTGTGGGTGTGGGTGTGGGTGTGGGTGTGGGTGTGGGTGTGGGTGTGGGTGTGGGTGTGGGTGTGGGTGTGGGTGTGGGTGTGGGTGTGGGTGTGGGTGTGGGTGTGGGTGTGTGTGTGTGTGTGTGTGTGTGTGTGTGTGTGTGTGTGTGTGTGTGTGTGTGTGTGTGTGTGTGTGTGGCTCTCTCTCTCTCTCTCTTTCTCTCTCTCTTCTAACTCACTTTCTCCTCTCTTTTATCACCACTAAATCACACACGTCCACACTCTTACACAACCGGGGAAACGGAAGCCCCCACAAAAATGTTATATATTTTTGTAATTTTAAAACTGAAACATATTTTGTTTCAGTTCTTTTTTATCTGAAAATGTACAATATTTATTGTACAAATGTACAATATATTTTTTTATAACAGCTACTTGTCAAAATATTATTAGTATCTCGATATTTGATATATATGTATGCTCATTTCCAAAATTAAATTCATATTTTTAGAAAATAAGATTTATGTGTTACAAAGCTTTTTTCTCTGTTTTAAAACTTAAAAGTTTATATTTTAAAAATACAAATTTAAACCATTTAAAAATAAATTCTTTGTTTGCATTAAAAAAAGCAGCTCCAAAGTCAGAGAATCTATTATTGAAATAAGATAGCAATTTGTAATACATTGTATATATATATATATATATATATATATATATATATATAATATTTGTAACACATGTATGATAATACATGTATGACGCTTTATATGTATAAATGTTTACGCACGAATAAATCAATAAAATTATTTCACAGACATGGTTATGAGGACTACGTGAAACATATACAATCGATTCCCTTGAATCCATCACCGGAAGTGTTTGGTCTCCACGTAAATGCGGGCATAACTCGCAATCTCGAACTCACAGCGAACTTATTCGATTCTATGACATTAATACGAAGTGCTGTAATCGTGGGCGATGCCATAAAGCAAGATGAAATTTTATTACATATGAAAGAGGATATATACGAAAGAATACCGGAGTTATTTGACATCGAGGAAGCGCAAAAGCGTTATCCAATCACATACATAGAATCGATGAATACGGTATTAGTACAAGAATTAGAAAGATATAACGATCTTTTGGCAGAACTACGGAATAGCCTGACGACGTTGGAGAAAGCAATAAGAGGACTGATAGTGATGACACCATTGTTAGAGGTATGTTCGATTTACGAATGTACAATTGAGTCACTAAGAAATATTTGTAAATATAAATGGAATTTAAAGTTTTAAGTAAATAAAATCAAGAAACATGGTAGTCTCACACCAAGTTATAGCAACAGCGAGACCACTTATTTATAAGCGAGCTGATTGAAAATATCTTAAATTATCGGATATCAGCTGGGCCGATTAAATTTTTAATAGACTCAATCAATAGCTTGAGTCTTAATCATATCACGAAAATATCTTTATTTTTACTTTACGTGCTCTGTAAAGATGATATATCATAGTGCAAAGATCAAATTTTTCATTTAAAAGAAACGTTAACCTCAGCTTACATATATCCATGTATACGCATATACATAGATTAATTCTTGTACATTTACAATTTCCAACACAAGATTATACTAACGGCGTTTTGCGATATTATGAGCGCTCTACAGCTGATATAACGGTATGCTCGATAGTCCCAATGATAAACCTATTTATCGATAATCCCAATAGTAAATCATAAATCTGTAATTGTATACATACGTATAAGTCCACTGTGATGTCTCGACAATTTCTTTTATATACATGATTTGTTACAGAACCTAGTATCACAAAATGGAACACGTTTTTGTCATATAGACCATTCGTAACCTATCTTCTTGGTCGTACAGCGTAATTGACAAATAAACTTTATTTTGATTCAATATTTCTAGTTATAACAATTTTAATTCTGTTGCAAATGCAGGTATACAACCTGTATTTAGAATGGTATTGATTAATTTCTTTTGAATATTTTATTGATTTTATTATTGTTTTTGTTTATTTTTGATAGGAAATTTTTGCAAAATTCCTCGTTATTCTGTTCCAATAGTATGGTTTAATTTAAAAATTCTTTTTGATCTTATTTGATCCAAATGTTGCGTAAGCCCTCCAAATATTGTCTGGTCAAGAGCAAGATTGAAGTAAAGGACCCCGCACCATTCTTATCGGAAAGTGTCTTTCTGCAGATTTGACTAATTTTTGGATATGTTGTAGTTCTCGTCATTCCGAACAAATGTCTCAATGGGCACAACTTGATCCTATGAGCCCTTTCCGCGCTACAAGCTTTCGAAAGATTTAACATGTAAAGGTATAGGCTTTTCGACTCGATATATGTATGTGACCTTCGGTCGAATGTGCGTGCGTGTGTGTGCGTGCGTGTGTGTGTGTGTGTGTGTGTGTGTGTGTCACAGCAAAGATAAGGACCCCACAGTTCATCACTCCCGTAGCATTTTTTGACTCCCTCTCTGCTGTGTGTGTGTTGTGTGTGTGTGTGTGTACGTGTTTGTGTGTAGAATTGCGTAGATTATATATGCGAAAAAATATAATGTATGTTTTGTCATGCATAATATTTTTATATATGTCAGATGTTGCACATAGTCTGTGCCAAATACCAACAAATACTCTTGAGGATATGAACATGTTACCATATGTTCATGCATATCATATTAGATAATATCATATCATGTACTTATGAAAAAAACTACTATATGCACATTTACATATTCCTACTTGCATTGCTGCTATACATTATATAATCCTGTCTCTATACATGTTGAATTGTATGTCTTTTAGTATCTGTGCATATCAAATCGAAATACACACTGTCTAGCTGCTTCTTCTTCTTCTTCATAACGTCTTGGCAAACGTTTTGTGAACCATGGTGTTAAATTGCCTCTCTTCCGTCTAGAGCACGCCCCACTGCATTACGCTACTGGTCGCGACTGCTTGCAAGATGCACAGCCTCCCCCAAGCCTGCACCCAAAATATCTCTAGTCACATCTACCCATCGTTTTGGAAAGCGTCCTCTTCGCCGTTGTCCGTTAGATTTTCCTTGTACAATAAGTCTCTCTATATTCTCTTCTCGGCGGTTGATGTGGCCAAAAAATGAAAGAATACGACCATAAACATTGCTTAGCGAGTTGCTTTGATGAGCGTACCTCTTCGAGGATTGAGGCGTTAGTTCGATGAGCTGTCCAAGGGATTCGCAGCATGCGCCTTCATACCACATCTCAAAAGCGTCGATACGCCGTTTATCAGCCTGCCGTATAGTCCACGTTTCCGAAGCATAGAGAAAAATTGGAAAAACCAACGCGTCGACAAGTTTAATTTTTGTTCGTCTTGTTTCTATCACACCAGATTTTGCTTAGCTGTGTTGTTGCCGACCTAGCTAGTTGGATTCTTCTTTGTATTTCCAATTCACAACTGCCGCTATTGTCAATTAGTGCTCCAAGATATACCATGTCACTGACAACTGCACATTCTCCTATTCGATTGATGTCCTGCCGATTTTCGTGTCATTAACTATAGGAATTATAACAATGAAAGTGAATAAATAAGAATATTACAAGTGAAGAATGTTATAAAAGACGACTCAGTCCAAGCGGTATCAGTCGCTAATTCGCTTATCTTTTATCAACAAACGGATAAGCTGTATACCAAGCTCCAACCGATAAATATTTTAACGGACAAAGGAGTCTGATGCAACATAGTTCATACAGTAGTAGGTCCTTCTACTGGAAGTGCTCCCGCGGGCCTATTCTCCCCACTATAATCGCATCAACGTCCACCGGCATTGTTCACCAAGCGGACAGAACTATTCTACTCATCTCTCAATTAAGATGTGTTCGCGCTGACTTTGCTATATTCACTGTATTCACTGATTCGTTTACTGTATTCATTCTTATTGTTATACTGAGTTAAAAATAAAATAGTTGTATAGCATTTTCAGTTAATTATTTAAGAGATTCATTATGGACTACCTCTCGGAAAATTCATTATTCATAGAGGAGCGCAGATGACAATTTAGTACTATAGAGTAGAGATAAATTAAACAGCTCAATACAATGGTGAGCGATAATTTAAATAAACTGTGAAGCATATGGGTAAAGGTTAAAATACAATTTTTAATTTTCTATTTAATAGTAGATCACTATCCTCCTTATCCCGAAATCCGATGAAGGCAGGGTGACCGAAAACAAGAGGCATACATACACAGGGTGTCCGGTAATAATCGCCCCACCCGTCGTGTGCAGGTAGAGCAGGTTAAACCGAATAAGAAAGTCCTGTACCGTTTTGCAATCTTCGCAATAATTAATGAGAAATAAATTAAACAAGATCAGCCAATCCGCGCGAGTAAAAGCGCGCGGCGAGAAGAGACAGCCCACGCGGGGGTCTAGCGTTATGCATTGCTCGTATTTATCCATTGTCCTTTGTAGAGTGCTCCTCCCCGCTTTATCGCGTGCGTAGCAACCGCGTAAACATTAGGCTTTTATTTTCGCCGCGCGACAAGAATCACGTAAACAGTAGGAGGTCTCTTCTCGCCACGCGCTTTTATTCGCACGGATTGGCCGCTCTTTTTTATTTAATTTCTTATTAATTATTGCGAAAATCGCAAAACGGTACAGGATTTTCCTACTCAGTTTAACTGCCTCTACCTGCACGTGACGTGTGGGGCGATTATTACCGGACATCCTGTATATAAATATACAAAAAATTTTATTTTTTCTATTTCTGGTTGCGTTGGTTGTCTTATTATTATTATAATCATGAAATTGGATTCATTAATTTAAGATTTAATGATTATTACTATTATTATTTTTTATTTGTATTTAATCTGGACGTAATAACCACCACATAAATTTTCAATGCAAACTGCATTACCGATTATAAATATACTTACACATACTGTATACAATTAAAAATTTATCATAATTGAGGGGAAAAGGTTACCGATAAATAAATTTACTATTGGTATTATTGATTATCGTTATAATATCTGAGATTAGTATAATTTATAGCGTTTTAATAAATTTTGAAGTGAATTAATTGTTAAGTTAATTATCAGTAACTATTATTTATCATCAATGTTATTAGAAAAAAAATAAAAAAAAGGAAGAAAAAAAGAAAAATTCTAAAAGCTATATTAAAATGGGAGCGGTGCACTTGGACACCGTACAATTGGACACGTTGCAAATGGACACGAAACATTGCACACGGTTCAATTGGACACAGTGCATTTGGACACAATAATTTTAGACACAGTCGCTTTTGGACACGTAAGAAAATACGCGCTGTTCATTAGGACACCGTTTATTTGGACACCGTTCGTTTACACACCGTTAATTGCCCACCGTTCGTTTGGACACCGTCAATTGCCCACCGTTCGTTTACACACCGTTCGATTGGACACCGTCAATTGCCCACCGTTTGTTTGGACACCGTCAATTGCCCACCGTTCGTTTACACACCGTTCGTTTACACACCGTTCGATTGCCCACCGTTCGTTTACACACCGTTCGTTTACACACCGTTCGATTGGACACCGTTTAATTGTGCAATACAAAGAGGTATTCCATATGGGTTTGTAACGGGGGGTGGGGGGTGGGGGGTGTAGTCTGTGCGTGTACTTTCCAAATTAAACGGTGTCCAATCGAACGGTGTGTAAACGAACGGTGTGTAAACGAACGGTGGGCAATTGACGGTGTCCAAACGAACGGTAAGCAATTAACGGTGGGCAATTGACGGTGTCCAATCGAACAGTGTGTAAAGGTCCATATTTCGGACCTCAGCAAGAAATTACATAAATAAACGCGATAGCGATGTCAAAATACATATAAAAAATAAAGATTGTACGCGATGTAATATGCTCTTGATATTTACGTGCGAAGATGTATGAGCTTAATTATATCGTTACTTTCTGTATTTTATAATCAATTAAGTAACTTCTTTATTGTGTTATAAATTTAAGAAATTCAGAAGTGCAAAAAAGACGTATAGCGGCAGCAATTGCCATAATAGCTGCAATTGAAGAAAATAAAAGGAGGAAATATAAAAAAAAGAAATACTGGGTTGCAGAGATTTTTGAGAATCGTGTAGTGCATGGATTTTACCACGCGATATTTCCTATTTTGCGTTTAGAAGATTCGCGATTTATAAATTATTGTCGTATGTCTGCAACTGAATTTGAAGAATTGTTGTGCTTAGTAGGGCCAACGATAAGCAAACAGTATGTTGTGCGTGATCCAATTTCTGCATCAGAGCAATTAGCATTGACTTTAAGGTTTGTATATACTTTATAAAAATATGTCTTCATTCACAGTTTTGTAAAAAGCATTCTTAGTTTAGAAATATTGAGTTCAAACTTTTCACAGATTTCTTTTGGTGTTTCAGGTTTTTAGCATCCGGTGATAGTATGACATCTCTGTCATATCAATATCTGTTGGGAATTACAACAGTAAGCAACATTATTAATGAAACGTGTCAAGCTATATGGAATGTGTTGTGTCCTGTGGTTTTGAGGCCTAATATGGAAGCTGAATGGCTAGCAGTCTCCGAAAGTTTCAATGAAAAATGTCAATTTCCACATTGCATAGGAGCTTTGGATGGAAAACACATAACAATTCAAGTATGTATTAACATTGACATAACTTTTACTCTCACTGAATTTTAGTGAATAATATGTATAAATTGATGTGCATGTTTCATATGTGCAATTTATATGATTCAAATGCAAAACTAATTTAATTATGTGTTATTTTAGTGTCCTAATAAGAGTGGATCCGCATATTACAACTACAAAAGAGTTCATAGTATTGTGCTGTTAGCGATGTGTGATGCTAATCACATATTTGTCTCGATAGATATTGGAGCTTATGGTAGACAAAGTGATGGGGGTATATTTAAACACTCGCTACTTGGCCAAAAGTTGGAAGCCAATGCAATGGATTTGCCAGCACCTAAGCCACTTTGGGAAAATGGACCTGATCTGCCATACGTTATAGTAGCCGATGAAGCATTTCCTTTGACTCCTTACTTACTTCGACCATATTCGGGAAAAGATGGGCTCTCTACAGAGCAGCGAATCTACAACTATCGGTTCAGCCGAGCTAGAAGGATGATCGGGAATTCATTTGGAATACTGGCTAACCAATGGAAAATTTTCAGAAAACCTATCTTAGCATCAGTAGAAAACGTGATTAAGATAGTGCAGGCAACAATTTGTTTGCATAATTTTTTTACGAAAGAGCAATATTAATAACACAGGAAATTATGGAAATCCGAAATTGGTTGATCGTGAAGATGAAAATTATAATATAATACCAGGACAATGGAGATGTACAGTTACAAATAACAGCGCTTTTAATGATATAAATTCCTGTGGAACAAAGAACAATTCTCGTATTTCCGCTGCTATCAGAAATAATTTTTGCGAATATTTCAATGAAGAGGGTGCAGTAGCATGGCAATTCCTACAGATTTACAAACAATAGTTTTTCTCGTTCAATATTATACAGTGGTTTAATTTTGAATGTACTTTATTATTGAAAAATAACCTATTTGTATATAGAAGGACGTAATAATTCTCTGAATTAAATTTTCTAATAAACATTTTATTGTGTATTTAAATATAAATATTTTATTGCGTATTTATTTCACAACCAGCGTTTTCTTCTAACTCAGCGTTGCAAAGTATTTACAAGATGTTACACATCATTGCGTTGCTTTTTCTTTTTGAAAGGTTTTTCAGTTGGGTTGCCACGATTATACCAAAGCTGTCAAACTCAGTGACTTGAGGCATTGGTGGAAGTTTCACAGATGGCAGCGGAGTATTAATTGCTTCAATCACTCGCTCGATAGAGTCCTTCAAATTTCTATTGGAACTTTTATCTGTTAGGGACAATTTATGGAAAAAATTAATTTTTGTAACTGGTATAAACTATAAAAAGATAATATTCGTATATCCTTTATTGGAGAATAGTCACTTTGTTGTCACATACTTCTCTTTAATTAAATGAATAAAAATGCTTACCCGTTTGGGAACTACTTGACGTATCCTCTTCAGAAAAAGATTGCCGCCGGCTTTCATTTGAGATTGTTCTGCAAAATGTAATATCTCGAATAATATTGTGCGCATTAATATTAATGCAAAAAAAAAATATGGAGTTAACGTACAGTGTATTTAACAATGTGTCGCGAACAAAACACATTTGGTCATAAAACCGCCATTTTTTCCATCGAGAAACTCTGCCGGAGCCACTCGGCTGCCGCTCCTCAGCAATAATCTTCATGAAGGTGTCTCTTAATGATTTCCAACGCTTCGCGGCACCATCAGCGCTTATTTCTCCTAAAGTACAAAAGATTTATAAATATTCATTTCAAATATAAATTAATTAGGAAGATAAAGTACGTAATATAATGCATTACCATTTAATTCAGTGGAAATATCCTGCCACATATGTTTTGTTTGTTTTCGACCACGTTGGGCAAGAGGCAATCGAAAGTTATATAGTGGCTCACGCCTTCTCACCTCTTCAATCAGTCTTTCGTCTAAATTACTAGGTTGGTTGAAAGAGTTGGTCGCCTCAGAAACGGGTTCGTCAGTGTCCTGTTGTGATATTGTCGGGTCGACAACAATTCCTTCCATGCCTCCTGGTAGGGCGCTCTTGCGAATTATGTCTCCATTTTCTACAAGCAATTATTACATACATTACAAGTTATGTTTAATGTAACGTACAAATAACAAACCATTGGTAGATTTGTCCTAATTTAGCAACAATATTTTTATCTTGTATAAATATACCGAGGCGGTCTCGTGCTGCGC